>CBVK0101698517.1:0-10434 GCA_900067695.1 Picea abies | reverse complement strand
TCCGGAGTACCTTTTGGACTGCTTGCTTCTCCGTCTTCCTCATCCGGGATTTCCGTGTCCGTATTCGAGTTCAGACTAATATATTCTTTTCCCGGGCTGGATCTCTTGGCGGGCGAGGTTGGTTCCAATGGAACCAAAGGAGGGTCTTCATCTCCGTCGGTTCCCCCTGCAGGGACTGGGTGCGTTTGTGGGCCTTCTTGAGCTCTTTGAGAGGGTTGACCGTCCTTTAGGGGTTCCTGATTCCTTTTGTCCTTTCCTCTAGCATTATATGAGTTTTTCCCTCTCTTAACTTTCTGCCAACCTTCTGCATCCTCTTTCCCGGTGATTTGCATTTTAGGGCAGTTCCTTTGAAAGTGGCCATGCTCCTGGTAGTTCCTGCATTTGAAGGGCATGTGCTCATAATCTAGTTTCTGGTAATGGGTCCACGTTCCAACCGAAAGCTTTACTGCTTCAGGAAGCCCTGCCTTCAGGTCAACTTCCACGCAGATTCTGGCGCAGTTATACTGCCCTCTATTGTCAGCTCTGTCAATGTACCTGCCAACTCCATTCCCTATCCTTTTCAATGATTCAGAGTCCCAACAATGCATCAGGAGATTAGGTAATCTGACCCACACTAGCACTTCTTTAGGCGTGTCCACCAGGGGGTCAAAGTCTGGTGTCCATTTGTTCAAATATAGTCCCTGCGTCCCCGAAAAATAGGGACCGTTCCTGAAAATTAGATCCCGATTCTCTTCAGAGATAAATTCGAACACAAAAAACCCACGCCCCACCGGGTAGCATGTAACCCCATGTGCCAGGTTTGGCTTCCAATTCCGCTGGATCCAGTCATCCGTGGTTTTGGAAGACAGCCAGAGGCCCATAAACTGACCCACGAGCCCTTGTTGGGCCAGAGCTAGGGCGATCTTCATTGGATTTTCTTCGGGTAAGACGATTTCCGGGATCTCCTCCAGTTTTTTAATAAATTTTGGCATCAAAGGAGCAGCCGTTTTCTTCCCTCTGCTGTTGACCAGCCTGCGAAAGGCCTCTTCGACCGGGATCAGCAGAGGAGGGGCCACCGCCCCACCCCCTGGCACCGCCATGGAAACGCCCAGCTCTCGCACCAGGCTCAAACCCTAGATCGCTTGCTCAACACCATTCCCTTGATCCGTAACTAATGTGTTTATTATAGTTTAATATTAAGATAGTTTATTTATTAATTTTTAAGTAAACAATGTTTTTTTATTTAGACAATAAGTCCATTATGAATTATAAAATATATATTTATGTTTTTTTTAATATTATTATTATGATTTATTATTGTTTTTGTTTTTTTATAATATTTCAGATTTATTAAGCAAGTTATCAAAATTATAAAATAATCATAACATATATTTTACGTAAAATTCTGGTTTGCTTCAAGTTCTTACATATCTATGTAAGAGAGGTTTTGGGTCACATTCATGTCTATGTATAAGAGGTTTTGAGTCCATTCCTTATAGAAATTTCTATTCTATAATATGTTTGCTTCATAAGCCATTGAAATGACAAAACCAATCTATGTGCCATATGATTGGAGTTCCATCCCTTCCCTTAACCAATCTATGTGTCATATGATTGGAGTTTCATCCCCTCCCTTAACCAATCTATGTGTCATATGATTGGAGTTCCATCCCCTGTCATATGATTGAAGTTTCATCCCCTCCCTTAACCAATCTATGTGTCATATGATAGGAGTTCCATCCCCTCCCTTAATATTTATATGATGCAATAAGTATATAAAACAAATTTTAATAAACAAATTATTAAAATGACAAAATTAATGATAGAGAGTACCTCACTTGAAATCTTGATTTTGATGGATGTTTTGATTAAATTAATGATTGTGGGTGCCTTGCAAGAAATTTTGATTTTAGATTTTAATTAAGAATCAATGTCTATGTGTAAGAGGTTTGGAATTTTGGAGTTATGTTCCTTAGTGTTCATACATGACAAAAATCATATTAAACAAGTTATCAACATGAAAAAATTAATGATAGATAGTACGTTGCCCAAAAATTTGGTTTTGTCTTGTAATTAAGCTTCTAATTCCATCTTCTATCAAAATTTATACTTATTAAAATGATATACATAACATGTTTGCTCAATAAGTTATCAAAATGACAAACATAGTGACAGTGAGTACATTTCCAAAGACTTCAATTTCATATTTTAGTTAACATTCACATTTACATGTGAGAGGTTTTAAATTCCATCCCATCAACATTCCCACATTATGGCATGTATATTCAATGAACTGTTGAAATCACACAATTAATGATAGTGGGTATCTTGCCCAAGATCTTGTTTTTGTCTTTTATTTAAATGTCTATATTTATTTGTGTAATAGGTCATGAGTTCCATCCTTTGTTGAGATTCCTAATGTTGTGGAGTTTCAATGCAATAAACTATCAAAATGACAAAACTAATGATAATGGGTTTCATATTTTGGTTAAGGTTCTAATTCTATGTATATGATGTTTTGAGTTTCATCTCTCAATTGGTATTTCCATGTTGTAGCATGTTTATTCAATAAACTATCAAGATGACAACGCTAAAGATAATGGGTACATCGCTCAAGACCTTGATTTGTTTTTTTTTTTAATTGAGTATTTCTAGTCAACATAAACAAATAACAAATTATTTATTTTCGATATTCAATGGATAAAAACATCATGCCACACTGCAAAAGAACTCTTCGACTTAGAAGCCACAAGTTGGGTGTATTTATTTCGAGAAAAAATCTCAATATTTGCACCTAATCCTTCTTATTTTTCATAAGCACAAGTACACACACAAGTACAAGAACATCGTCAATAGATAGACTCGAACTTTAGTAAAACAAAGTAACAACAACCCAATTTTATTACCCAACCATCCAAAATAAAAATAAAAAAATTATTATATTTCCCAATTATTATGAAAAAACATTATTATCTATGTGACATGTGAAACCACAATTTTTATCCGAAACACTACTTTGCAAACTGCCTCAAATTTTCCATCTAGCAATTTAACACTGTGGAGGATGTTTTGTTGGTGTAAATTTCTTTCTTCCAAGAGTTAGGATATAAGGGCTTTCACCAACCAGTATGTTTCAGTAATTCAAAAGAATTTCATGTCATGGGTTCGAGATTAAATCGAGTCCTAGACCCATCCCTCAAGTTCCTCTTGAATCGATTCATTGGACAAATTATGACCTATTTCTTTCACTCTATTTTGAATTCCTTCCAGTTAGGTTTCGATAGACTCGGTGAACCTAGAGTGGAAAAACCTCTCTGCTGCAATGGTTTTTTTCTTAGCCCGGGTAATGTATCTAGGGTCCTTGGGGATGGGCTCCATTAGATTACAGGACTTAGGTTTCTTTCCCCTACCTCCCCTTTCCTTGGAAACATTTATTTTCATCATATCGAGAAAAATCAAGCTTAAATAAGGACAAGACAGATTCACAGGTTGCAAGAGAGGGTCCTCTAGTCTGCTCACTAGGGTAGGGATGAACTATCATTGCCTAGCCCTAAAACCCTATTCTCTATTCTCCTCTTGGCACATAGTCTCCATAAGACTAACCAACATCGAGTGTTAATCTAACTGACTACCCAACTCTAACCCGGAACCCGAATGATATGAAATAGCTAGAGAAGCCAAAGAAAATAGAATAGGTTACCTGCAACTTGCCTAGTGTTGTCCACTAGAGCATTCATGTGAAACTCATCTTTTTAAGCCTCCTCATCCTTTTCAAGCCTACTCCATCGTTCTATGACATGATTCAACCTATGAATATTATAGCCCTACTCCCTTGGTGAGTATCCCATCCATGCACCAACATTCTTCATCATATTCAAACCACGGAAGCTACTCATGGTACACCGTTGAGATGAATGACTTCCCCATGACACATATGGAGTAATCCTCCCTTTGTAACCACACATTATTTCACAAATGAGTGGGATAGAGATTGTACTTTTCCCTACACATCATATCTTCCTCTTCTCACTCACCATCAATTACCCTTGTAGTGTCATAACTCCCTTCTATATTGCATGGTGGGATGGCAGCCTGGAGACATTTATATGCAGTTGTGGCCCCATCTATTAGCACCCCATCTGGATTGATTTATTGTGTATCATTATGATAGTTTAATTGTTAATTTTTAAGCAAAGAACTCTTTCTATAATAATCCCACCATGAAATGGAATCATGAATTATACATTGTATATTTGTGTTTTGTTTAATATTTTATTTTAAAATATCATTAATATGTTTTATTATCATTTTTTGTCTTTCTACATCATTTCAAATTTAGTAAGCAAGCTATAAAAATGATAGGGAGTGTTGTTCTTAGGTTGGTTGGATGGTTACTTGGAGTGTTATGTGGTGAACAACTTGGGTGAGCCTAAGAGAAATTGGGTTGGGTGAGAGACATTAGAGCCCTATCTTTTCACCTTTTCCCTGATGGCCTCATAGCCCAACTTATGTGTGGCATATGTAGTAGATTCCTATAGTTGGGTGGAAAATTAATAACAAGCAATGAGTTTCCTTGGACTATTATGTTCAAAATACAAGTGTTACATCTTTGTTTTAAATTCCCTTTTTTCAAGGATAAAATCATAATTTATATTCAAAAGTGAGAATAGAAATCGCATTTCTTAGGGGTTCTCTATGTAGTACAAAAGTGGATGGACATATAAATCCCAACACTATCTAGCATCTCCCACATATGCATTAAAGAAAAATACAATGAACCACATATATGTCTCCTTTCACATACTCACCAAATAAATTCCTAATACATAGGTTTAAAAATCAAAAACAACATATGCATTAAAGAAAAATACAATGAACCACATATATGTCTCCTTTTACATACTCACCAAATAAATTCCTAATACATAGGTCTAAAAATCAAAAACAAAAATGGAGAAAACTAATATAGCATAATAAACCATTACCAAGGATTATTAGCTAATCAAAACTAAAAACTAACTTTTAACAGACAACTAATGATTCATGATGGAAAAGAGACACCATCATATATTGTGAAGGGATGATATTGAAAAAGTATTCCCTCATTTCATCTAGAAACATAGTACCTTCTACCATCTTTTGTTCCTCTTTAGATAGAGAATCAACTTCCACATTATGTTCATGATAAACATGAGTGTAATATTTTAGTTGAAAAACGCTTGCAACCACTTATAGCTATTCAACAATGGGTCAAATTTTAATGCTTAAGATCTACTAAGCACCTATCATCCATTTTATCACCAAGAAAGAGTCCCAAAAAATATGAACCTATTTTACTTCTAGTTCTTGAATCTATTTTTATTTCCTACTTATATAATTTTGAAGATATGTGCATTTTTATTATTTGTGAATCTGAGATGGAATTCAAGGTTTATATGAAGTTGCATGCATAGTTGTTGAATGGTTTCGTTGCATGCTTTTGTAAATGCAAAATTGCTTTAGAGTTTATTTGGCTCAAAATTGTGATATACATTCAATATGGTGATATGCATTTGAAATTGGATGGTAATGGTTGTTGATTTTCTTCGATTCAACCCTTGGTATGTTTAAATATCTCTTACCCAACACCCAATAGTTAATTCCAAATAAGTCACTTATTGAATTAAAGCACAGTTGAGTAATCAACTCAACATGCAATGGAAGCATAAACAAGGAAACCAAATTAAGCACACATAAACACCAATAATTTTGGGTGGATACCCCTGGAAAAACCTCATATGGAAAACTAGTACTGAGAATGATTTAATTATGCTAAAATCAGGGTTGTCGTAACATGGATAATGTCCCACTGAGAGAAATACAACTGCAAACAAACCTGGCAAAGTCTGATCTGTCGTATGAACCAAAACTACATTCTTTTCAAGGTGTATGCAATTGTCCTTCAGCAAACCCATGTATGTACACGACCGTCTCCACTAAAACCCGCGTACATGTATGGAACTTTGTACAGAAAGCTTTGTATGACGCGACACTCTCATGTGTCTTCCTCTGACTGAAACTCATCTGTGTGATCCTCTGTTTTCTCTTCTCCTTGACCTAATCTCTAGATCAAAGTCCTTCTCCACCTATCCAAGATCTTGAATCACAATACTTCATGATCCAATACTCCATGTTGACTCCCTCAACACCTGTCGAGTTTCAAGTGTCTTTCTCATTCACCCTAGCCTTTCTTTTATAATTGTGAGTTATATCTCCAAAGTGATTGCATGTTGAGATTACTTCTCACTTCACTTTAGATTTAGAAACATGCTAATTACTCTTAGCACTTTCCTTAAATAACTCAATTAACTAATTACATAATTAATTAATAAAAGCAATTTTCTTTAATAATTCCTTTAATTAAAGTAAATTCAAGAGTAGAAGGAAGAGTAGAAGGCTTTGGACGATTTCCACACGTCTAGACACATAGACCTATGCAAAAATACCTATTTGATGCTACCACTAGCATCAACAATGGTCATGTCCAGTTTGAATCCTTTATGAATATTTGCATGGTTGTAGGCCATACATTAATAAAGATTAGTGTCCTTTGAACAATCCTTTAAGCTTTCAATGTTCAAATGTTGTCCAAATCTTGTGGGTATTTTCATTAAGTTCGAGTATGTTGTTTGTGTTTGAAGTGTTCTTCAAATGAGGCATGAAATCCCTCCATGTTGAAATTCAAAGTACTTACTTCAAATAAGGTAGACAACCTTTGTTGTGTTAGGGTTTGAATGTCTTATTTATTTCAATAAGATGATACTTCAAAATTGGTTGATGGGCTTTTCTGAAGTAGACTTGATGTCCTTGTTCTAACTTTTGAAGTGGCCCAATGTGCTATCTCTCAAAAGCACAAGGTTTTTAATCTTTCAAAATGGCCTAATGGCATATTTCCTTGCCTCGGGAAAAT
The DNA here is from genome assembly GCA_900067695.1 of Picea abies. Lineage (NCBI taxonomy): Eukaryota > Viridiplantae > Streptophyta > Pinopsida > Pinales > Pinaceae > Picea > Picea abies. Next base: position 3,506 of record CBVK0101698517.1, on the reverse strand, counting down.
CATTTGAGAGCGCCCAATGGGAAATATTTCGAAATGGCATGATGGCTTATTTCCTTGTATCATAGAAATCTTTCAAAAGCACCTAATGGGCAATATTTCGAAACGCCTCGATGGCTCGTTCTTTGCATTGAGTAAATCATTAGAAATTGCTTAGCGGGTGATATTTAGAAATGACACAATAGCTTATTTCCTTACATAGGGGAAATATTTTGAAAGCACTTAATCGACAATATTTTGAATGGCCCATTGGCCTATTTCATTGCATTGGGAGGATTTTTGGAAAGGGTTAATGGGTTATCTTTCAAAATGGATCGATAGCCTATTTCCTTACATTTGGTGCATCTTTTCAAAGTTCTCAACGAATGATCTTTTGAAATAGTCTGAATATTTATTCCCTTGCATCAAGCAGATCTTTTGAAAGCACTCGATGGGCTATCTCTCGAAATGGTTGAATGGTTTATTTCCTTTAAATTGGGTTGAAATTTGGAATAAATCCTAATGGTTCAATCATTGAAAGGAGGGTGATGGATTTATTCCATCGGGTGTTTCTTTCAAAAGGGATGAATGGAAGCATGAAAAGGGGCATTGTGTGTGATCTTTGACCCATGCAATAAGGGTTAATTCGAACGATAATGAATTCAAAACCCTAAAGGGTCAAGTCAATGGAAAAATATTTAAAACATTATACCTCTTCTCCTCAAGTGTGGTGATAGAGGGAGATGGGTATATGACAGATGAACTTGTGTTGATCATATTGAGGGTTTAGAACTACAATATTTGCTAATTGTTAAATTGCTTTACTCTTTAATAGTGTTTCCATGTCTTATGCCCACATACCATAGTTGTGACTATGTAGAACCATAATTTATTTCTTAGAATTGATAATTAGTTTGAAAATATAAACCCCAATTCAATATTCAAGTCAAAACTTCGAGTCAATCTACTAGAGATATCCAAGCCAAGACAAGCACATGCTAGCGATAGCCTTCAAATGGTCTTGTAGAGAACATGTTAGATCTCAAACTAATAGCTTTGACACCATGTTGGAGAACTAGGGAATTGTAGAAGTGAAGAGTTATGGATTCTAACAAGAGGTGGTATATAAAGAGAATATTATAGCACTAAAGCATAAGTGAGCCTAGCTCAACATACAATGGATAACACTAGCTTGATGTTTTTTTCTTGATTGATATATTGATCCTTATGATCATCTATATATAGCCCAAGGTATAACTAACTCCTTTAAAATGAGGAACACGTAGTCAAATTTTATCACCTTAGGTGCACCTAGATCCCCTACTTTCCTACCACTACTTATGCACCAATTGACTAAGTTCGGACCACCTTTTTTCAACCCAACTAACCAGTTGATTGTCTAGTCAACCTCTCTAGTTGACTCTGTAGTCGACCTTTGACTAACTATCTTTGGAATATCTAGAGGTGAGATGAACTTGTTGTTCAAACACCCGAGAGGAACAATAGAGGGTTTGTCATTCTTAGAAACATTAATAGAAAATTATTTAGTAGTAGTTGCATAAGTTGGATAACTAATGTTTGCATGGGGTTTATGGGAATCAATCTTATATAGTGTACTTACCAACTTCTTCCACTAGGATAGAGTCTGAGAAGCTCCTTTATATTTCTTATGCTCTTGAATGTTTGGGCATGAGGCCACCATGAGGTCGTGCTTAAAGCATTATCTCTAATAGAATGCAATATGCTCATAATCTACCACATCTATCCACTAATGCTCACCATAGCACAACACTATTTAATTTGGCCATCCTTCACTATGGTTGATGTAAATACAAAGGTCAGCAAAGGTTGTAGCAGAGCTTTCAATGTTTGTTCACCACAAACAAATTAAGCTTATGAGTACCGTGTTGGTGGCCTCCAAAGATTTTGCATTCCAAAACTCCAACAAAAGTTTTTTTCAATGGAGCCAAGAGGGGACACAAAAAATAACCTTGATGTACGAGTTGAAGTCAAGTTTTCACATCCTCATGAAGAGGCTTGCACCTCCCATGAACAATGGTCCCTGTTTCATCCCAAAAATACACTCAAAGATATTCAAAGTCCCAAAACCAAGTGTAACCCTAGAGGCACTTACGAAGGTTGCTCATTGTCCCCACAAAACCTCTTCCTCTCACTTTAGGTTGGCTCGCATATAGATAAAGGGGGGTTCCTAGTTAGGATGTAACATACCCAGTCTCCCAGCTAGTCTCGTTACCAACTTGTAACCTTTCTCGTTACCAAAATTTACCACATGCTCCGACGCAACTTTGTAACGTACCCAGTCTCCCAACTGGGTCTCGTTACCAACTTGTAACGTTTCCCATTACCAGTATTTACCATATGCTCTGATACCAATCTATAACGTCCCTAGCCACCTAGGTTGGGCCACATAACCAATATCAACTTTTGTATCCCTAACCAAACATATTGTAACATCACCTAGCATACTATTGAACAATGTTACTCTGAAAATACACTACACAGATTGTATACTAAACACTAGTCTACACAATACCACATGAAATGACGCGCTCACCCTTAAGTTGAGTCGTGCCACACTAACTTTCTTCTTTTTACATAACTTAAAACACAACGGAATTAATTCAAAAATATTGTGCACATGCATATTGATCACACAACACTACTGTGCGCGCAATCATCCTGGTGTCACATGCATATTATGCTTTCCTTGTGCATGGGATCTATTTCCTTGTACGCACACATGAGTTCCAGCCACATGTGCACATAAGCTACTTTCCTGCGCACCCAGCCATTCAAACCTTACCTTGGAAACTTATGACCAATATCAAAGGATAACTTAACATGCAAGACTATCAACATTCTTCATACTCATGCATGTCTACAAATATAGGCTATAAGCGCCATACTTACATGTGCAAGAAATATTAAACAAAATAACAACAATTACTTATATGCGACAACATACAAGAATTAACCCATATCAAACATAGATAAATAAGCACACAGAAAATTAGACAAGCACATAAGACACTTATCTTTTATGAAAGTCACCAACTATGCATAGAACTCCGACATTCCTCCTAGCCATAAACTTCGTTGCTCATATACTTTTAGTAACAAGTCACCCCCGAGTTGGGGCTTAACTTCACTAGGGAAAAAGGGTTCCTAGTGACAGACTAAGGTCTATTATTCTATAGAATTTCTCATTCCAAGGTGCCACTATTGCAACAATTCTACAGTCTCTCATTCCCCATGCACCTGTCACACCCAAAGAAGTGTGCCCCTTCTCTGCTCAACAATCCTTCAATTTCCCCACTTCCCTTCAAGGGTTCTAGCAACATGTGAGACAGGAAGTCTCTGAGCCCTGCAAGTAATGCCCAAAACACTAGGGAAAAATTCCCAGCAAAACTATGATCCAGGTGGATATCGGTGGCCACCCACCTCTTCCACGTGGCTCACATACAATTTTCATCTTGGTAGTTTTTTTCTAGCTTTTCGGGTCCTAAACT
>CBVK0101698516.1:0-19243 GCA_900067695.1 Picea abies | reverse complement strand
GTGTGTCTTCTGTGTTTTTTTTTCTGCATTTGTTTTATTTTATTGCTCCGCGGTCCTGTTTTTCTAACAAGCACCAAAGGTGAAAAGTCATTACATGATTGTTCGGGTCCTCTCCCAGTTTGCCATCGAATTTAGGGATGTTAGATGGTCGTTTGGCCAGTATGGTGGGCCATTGGGGAGAGCGACAGATCGGATCATTTAAAATCCTCGACAGATCCGGGAGGTCCAGGGTGGCTAAGAAAAGTAACTGTCTATTCACATGCAGGTACTGGTGACTTTGGGGAGGGAGTCCCGTCGGCAAACCAGTGGGACCATAAGCAGTCTACATATAATGCGAGGATCCAGGAAGATTCGGTTGTTGGTATGGAGGCAAGTAACTCATAGGGTTGTACCCTTGAATGGGGGTGTGGGTTTGAATATTTGAGCGCCAAATAGGATTAGACGTATCAGGATAGCGTTGGCCTATACTAGGGGGTATAATGGAGCTAGCCTGAGGATGTTTCCCCCCAGTCGGGTGAGGATTATGTTGTATAAGATGATTCCAATAATGGGCCAAGGATGGAGGTATGTTTTTTCCATAGGGTGGGGTCGGTGGGAGTTTTCCTCCAATCGGGGGTTGTGTCCTAATTGGGATTTATTCTGCAAGGAGGGGTTGAGTTGGGTCTCCTTGGTGGAATTGTCCACCAACAGGAATCTGGTAATTTGGTGTGAACGATGGAATGGTGCCACTAGGATCAGTGCCTTTGATAGAGGATGGAAGAGGTCCTCTGAAAGGGGGTGGAGGAAGTGTCGGAATGAAATTGGGAGGATGGTGCCCAAAAGGAGTGGAACTGCCAGGAGTCCCGGATGAGATTTGCGTAGGAGCGGGAATAGAGGCACTCAATGCATGGTATCTGGGAGGAAGTGTCGAGGTGACTCTGGGCGAAAGAGGTGTGCCAATGGGGGCTTGTCTAGCCACTGTAATCTCGGTGTGAGGTCTTGTAGTATCTGTGTAATGGACCATTTGTAAAGGGAGAGTCAAGATGTGGTCAGCTCATGGAGCTTCTGTATCAAGAAAATAATAAGCAGTAGTAAAAGGTATTGCATCTAGATCAGATGTTTCGGGTAGCTCAGGTGAGGCAGTGATATCAACACCTACTCCTGAGCCAAAGAGATCTCATCTAAAAATGCCAGTAGTCCAAAAAGGATCTTGACCCTCCAGTCTTAGGAAAGGACCAGTCGGTGATCCAGAAGACTGAACAACTAAGTCTCCAGAAGAATTCACTCACACAATGTGTCTCTCGGAATCAGGATGAAGTCAAAAGTCCTCTTGAGAATTGGTAATTTGGAACCGTTCTACAGAGTCAGTTCTTTCCACTTGTGGAGTGGCAACGTCTTGGACTTCACTCTGTTGAGGAGATCCCTCTGGTGAGTTGGTAGGCAAGGGTTGAGAACCTTCCATATTTTCTGGGGGTAAGCCTTGAATTCTACGTGAACGACATGGAGGGTCAATTGTGATCGAGTTAAAAACTTATGAAGGAAATTCTATGGTCAACTTGGGTAAACAAACACCATGTGCTAGTAAAAATATAGGAAGCAAAACCAAGCAAACAAGACCTTCTAATTCCGAAGTCACTAGTTGGTGATGAAATCCAACGTCGCAACGATGAGTCAAGAAGGGGCTGGGCTAGGGAAGAAAAGTTAAGTTGATGACCTTCTTAACGGGCTTACACCCTGGTGCAAGCTCCCACACATAATCATGGGTATACCCTCCAAGGAGCCCGAGTGAGTTTGGCCAATGTCGATTCCAGGTACCGTGAAGACTTTTCCCTTCACGGTCTCCTTGTGTAAGACCCTAAGAAGATAGGCCACTAAGGTTACCACCAACAACAATAAATCTTGGGGGAACATTCGACAGTCCGATCCACATTCAAGGGCAGGGTATCTAGCCCAAAATCAGCTTGAGAGGCTTCCACTCATCATTGTGGGTATACCTGCAAGTGACCCCCGTAATAGATGCAATCTCTACACCGATATCAACAAAGCAGGGTGAGTAACTCTGTCAATCTCAATGCGACCTTGGGTTTTACCCTTGTGTGAGAAGGGCTTCCCAGGGAAAAATGTTGCAAATGGAATTTGACACTCCTTACCACAAGATTCTATTATGTGTTTTGTGCTTTGGAGAGTGTATCTCACTACCTATTCCAAATATCTAGCCAAGCTAATGTTGGTGTAATAGAGTCCTAGAAAAGAGTTACTAGTTAAATTTTAAAAATTGTGCAATATTATTAAAGGTTGTTGTTACTCAAAGGAGACGGAAATGAAACCGATGTTGTGTGAGACTCTGACCCAACAATGCATAGATAGGAATGAATGATACAAATTTTTTGTTCGATGAATCCTATTTACAGGAGGGAAAGAGGAGTTTTCTGGAACAACTTGAACTACGATATATGATCTTCTTTGAAATGCAATATCAATGAATCATGAACAATGAAAATTCTCTGTTCGTTCTATTTCAACAATTGAATGCCAATATTTTCAAATAAAAAGTTGCTTAAAAAGAAAAAATGTTTTTTAATTTTCGCTAGAAACCAAACAACGGTGGTGGAACTAAGAAAAACTAGCAACTGATGAAAAAGAAATATACAACAAAAAACCCAAACCAATCTTTCAATGAAGACAAAAATAACAAATAGACAAGACTAGTCTCTTCAAATGCCTGTGGGCAACAATTTTCCAAGAAATGAGCAATTTAAAAAGACAATTAATCCCAACTTTTAAACCAATCACCAGCTCCCAGCCAAACAAGCACTCAGATTTCCAAAACCAGAGATTATATCCTTGTTAAGAAAAGGTCAAGAGGTAATAGTTGAGAACAAATGAACAAGAAGAGCTTTCGATTTCCAAAGACTAATCATTCACAAAATTTTAAGTCAAGAAACAATCAATCACTGGCCAGAGAAGTTCTTTTCAGACACACATACAAATCTGGGCATCTGAGGATACAAAAAACGTTAATCCAAAAAAATTGCAAATGGGTTCGCAGGCTGGCAGTGGTGTACAGTGTGAGAATCAAGGATTCTCGTAGGCTAGACACAAGCAGAGTGTGAGAAGTTCGCACTGGACTTAACAACAGGGTGCGAACTCTAGTGGTTCTTGTAGGCTACAGAAGGGTGCAATGCGAGAAGGCCTGAAACAGAGCAAATTTTGGAAAAAAGACAATTTTTGAAGGAACTTTTGGACCCAAAGAGTCTGTCAGGGTCTCCTCAAGACTTAGAGAGTGATGGAAATGAAAAATGGTAAGTTAAGAGCAAATGGCTAAGGAAAAACCACCCAAAACCACCAAAAATGGGTTGCATCCCCAACGGAGTTGCCAATTTTGTTATCAGACAAATCAGTAGGTGCGGACACTAACAGATCTCCCTAGATCCACCTGGATCTAGAACAAAACAGGACAAGACACAACTCTTTCCCTAAGTTGTAATCATTGAATCTACTAATAGGAAGGAATAACTGACATACCTTTATATCACTTCCTTAGGTCTCTGTTGTTCCCGCTTCGCTCTGGTTCTCTTTTGAAATCAAGTCCAAGACAACACAAACCAACCAAAGTGAAGATAGCAAAGTATATTTAATGTCAACTTATGCATATGATCAAGGAATTACACAATAAAGTAAGAGTGACTTTATGGGAAAGGGACATGCCGTTGTATCATATTAATTGAAAGTAGAAGATACAACTTTATCGCCTTGATGTTGCAAGCTTCCTTTCAGTGACCCTTGGTTACAACACACACAATTTCTCTATACTTGCATGAAGAAGATCCAATTCCTCTTGATAGACCAAATAGAGTCTTTAAGATTTTGTCCAAGCAGGGTTCTTCACACAATTATTTCACCAATTCTTCATTCAATCTTTCTTAACCTTTTCCATGAGAAACCTTTCAATATATAGGAGAAGGAGAGATGGTTACATGGATGAGGATGATCCCATCAAATCTGAGAAGTCAGTAGAATGAGAACCATGCAAATGCCAACTCATTTTCTAAAAGATTCCCTTCTAAAACCCTCGAGACCTCTTCTCCTTTCCAAGCTTAAAAACAGGTTCACACCCTGTTTATGGAGCAGACTATGAGAAGTTCACACCCTAAGTGTGGGTGGCCTGCGAGAATGAGGGATTCTCGCACCCTAGACCATAGGCAGCCTGCAAACTCATCTTAAAAATATGTTTTTTGGAAGAAGACAGGAGCCACTTTTCTCAAGCAAAAAGTCCTTGTTGGGAGCCTGAATACATCATTGTTAAGACATTACCAAAGTGACCAAAATCATGTGTAACACTCATCCAATCCTTGCTCGAAAGATCCACAATCAAAATAAAAATCTTTGGTGATTTTCTCCTCCCTTTTTAGCATGGGAAGGCCTCCATTTATAGGCTTTGAGAGGATCAACTACCTTGGTTATATTTGGAATTAGTTGTGGTTATGGATCCAATAGTTTTGATATCTTCCTTAGATGCAGCCCTGGAGTTAGATTCGAGCCAAATCAACTCGATCCATCCATAGCTGTCTTTAGAAGAAAATGGGATTTCTTCCAAGATTTCCTCAACGAACTCAATGATCCCTTAAAATGGGCAATAAAGCACTACAACTCTCCTCCTAATATGGAGAAGGAGTGCTAGCGCTCCCTATGTATGAGAAGGGGAGCACCGATCTTCCAAAAAGTTACCAAGATGAATAATTCCATAGAAAAACATTTGTTCTGATTGTCAGATGATAGGGCTTATTATTCTAACATGTTTTAGGGGCTGTAGCAAGTGTTTCCATGGTGTCGTTCGTGATGTGACACTTAGGGAAAGAGAATGAGACACTTGCACAAAAGTGAGACACTTGTGACAAAAGTGCGACACTTACGACACTTACGATAATGAAAATGCGACACTATCGAAGTGAGGAATTTTGATGTGTAACACATAGGTTGTGAGTATGGAGTAGAGCTATATGAGATACCATTTGATTAGAGGATTTTTGGAATCAATCTTGGTATGGGAGACTATTATGATCACGGTGAGAGCCTTTTTCAATCCTTACTCGATTAGAGCTCTCATAAATCTGCAACGAAGGAGAGTTGTTTCTTGAGTACCAAACCCTGTATTCCACTTCATTTGAGTTGGTGAATGAATGTAATATACCTAGGGAGGATAATATTGGGTTCCTAGGGAGGTACCCAAGGGGATAAACAATTTAATGTGGCCATAATCATGGAATAGGAGCACTTGGTAGTTGATGGGTAATAAATAAGCCCACTTCATAATTAAAAGGAAATAATATTACAATAAGGGGTAGTTGGAATAGACCCCTAAGAATACTCATGAGAAAGTATAAATACACACGATTATCATGGTATTGGAGATGTGTTGGATGTATTGTTTTGTAGCAACCATGGCTTGTGCAATGATTCTTTCCATAAGGAATATTTGATGATGTTATCATACCTTGGGTTATTCTCACTTATATGGCTTGGGTTATTCTCTATATTCTTGTGTTGTGCATGGTGAATGTTTTGGTATTTTTTTTTTAAATGGGTTTAATTATATATTCTTATGGTCCATTCTCTCTTATATCTATCAAGGTTTACTACAAGTGGTATCAGAGCTCTTTCTTGGGCACAAAGTGGGAGACATTTTTTTTTCGCATATTTTTGATGGAAAAAAGAGGATGATAGCATTTAGGTTGATTTTTTAAAATTCCTATGCATAATTTGAATAAAGCGGCCATAGATAATTTGGAGATTTTTTCTTCTTTCTTTGACTCTTCAACATGTGGTTCCTTAGCTTATTCTTCCTTTTTATGCCCTTCTTGGGATTTTTCTTCAACTGTTTATGTAGAATCTTCTTCTAATTCAAGCTTGGAATCTTCATCTAATGTGTCATTAGGTACTGCAATTATTTTTCCTTCAAGGACTTCTTTAGGTTCCCCCTTGGGCCCTTCTTTCTTAGCAAGAGAAATATCATGTAATGCAATTTTCTTTTTCTTATACCACAACTTCAAAAACTTTTTTTGCACATTAATATTAACTATAACAACTATGTGTATCCAAGGATATCCCATAACAATATCCACATCATCCATATCAATAACATGAACATATGAAGTTAAAACATATTTATCCATGGTAATATTCAAATATTTAAAAGTTTGAACATTTTCACCCTCAACCTATGTGCTTTGAATATTATTTGTAGGAACTTGTAGTTTTTTAGCCAAGTTAGTATTGATGAAATTATCACAAAACTAGGTCTAATAGAAATAATGATCTTCTCTTGTTGAATGCATCCATGAACCTATAATATGAAGTTGTCACATGAAAATAAATCCCTAGTGCCCTTCTTATCTTTATTCGACATAACATGAGACCACCTGTTTTAAAATAGTTTTTCATATTCTTCATCTGAAAGTGCCTGCACCTTGTCATAGTTCAGTGAATTCCACAAGATGTCCACATAACTTGTTAAATGAATATAGATACATTCTTTCCAAATATTTGTCCATGGAGACTTTGTCTCTTTTATGTATTCTTTAATACTCAAACCATCATCATTTCCTATAATATTCATCTTGCTTATGAAAACCCAAAAGTAGAACTAGGGCTTTGAATAAATAACTTACTTTTCAATGGAGATCCTTTATTTAGTTAGGGTTTGAGGCGGCTAATGTAAAATTATCACAGCTCTTGTGATACTTCTTGGATTGGCTATTATGACGGAAATTATGAAATTATATGGCTACTCTAGATCTACTCGCATTGATTTGACTGCAACTTGTGTACTCTATCAAAATATATCCAATATGAAAACCTCATAGACGTCATCGGAAAAAACACTAGAAAATATTGATTTAAAATCAATGATAATTCCACTTTCCAGACTCTATTTTGGATTAAAAAAAATAAACTTGGGTATTTTTGGGGGAGGAACTCAGATATGTGGTTGGTTTCTTCAAATTCTCCATAAAAATTTTTAGAAATTAACCTGAATTATTCTATCTTATTTTTTCCTTCAAAAATATACAAAAATAAAATAAAATCTCCCACTTTGTGCCCAAGAAAGAGCTATGATACCACTTGTAGTAAACCTTGATAGATATAAGAGGAGAATAAACCGTTAAAATTAAGAATTAAAGCATTGTCTTCAGAAAAATATCTAAACATTCACCATGAACAACACAAGAATATAGAAAATAACCCTTAAGGTATGGTAACACCATCAAATACTCCTTATAGAAGGAATCACTCCACAATCCATGTTTTCTATAAAACAATACATCCAACACATCTTATACTCATGTGTCTTTATACTTTCCCATGGGTATTCTTAGGGGTCTATGCTAACTACCCATTATTATTATATTATTTCATTTTAATTACATAATTAGCATATTTGTTACTCATCAACTACCAAGTGGGCCTATCCCATTATTATGACCACATCACATTCATTATCCCCATGGGTACCTCCCTAGGTACACCCTATTATCCTCCCTAGGCACATTACAATGAATTCACATTTGAGGATGTCATCAAGTTTTGAATGACGACATCTTCTACTTTGATTTTGGAGTTATTCATAAACCAATTTGAAGGACATCCTAGGAACCCCTTGCCATTGAATAAAATCAAGGGAGCTCAGTCGATTTTTTATGTATGGAGATGATAATTCCATGTTTGTCTTTATCAATGGTGATTGAGAATGAGAATCACAATATATCCTACTTTGTGGACATTATGCCTTTTTGACATCATTAGATTCCTACTTTTAGTGTCGGGAATCATATGTTTTATGTTGTCAACACGATAATACTTAAGTTGTTAGGTGTTGGCATAGGGGCAGACCCAGGGTTCAATGCTTCAACATCGCACCAACAAAACCCTAACTACCGTCCCTTTCGACAACACCTGCGACGTAAATGAAGTCTCACCTAAGGTAGAGGCAGGGGTGGTTGTAGGACTCCAGTGTCTGTAACCTTAGCTGAGACACAGATATGTCATTACAATACTCTAACAAGAACTTATCAATTAACATTCGTCAGTAATTAACCCTTATTCACATCGCAGGTCCAAACCCTAATTACATAGAAGCGTAGTATTCAACAAGATCTAACACATTTAAGCACTAAGCACATCAACATATATCAAATCTAGCATCTTATTCACATCATTAGGCACTAAGCTATCATATTCACATAAGCATAGAACATTGCACTAAGCATTAATCATATGAACCATAAAACAACCATAATGAACAAAGAACCATAACACATGTTATATGTGGTTCACCCCCAGCCTGGGGCTACATCCACCAACTCTTCTTCTCTTTATTGTCTTCTATTAATCATCTACATGCATAGAGCCACAGGGTCCTACTCCGCATAGGACATGAGATTTGCGCACACCTCGCTAGATCCTCCTTTCTTGAGATAGGTTACAACACAAAGCCTTTACACAATCTCTTATAGTCACTTGCACTTAGCCTTGCAATCCTCACACAACATGCACAAAGAATTTACAACTATCACTTCCACTTAGCACATTGGCCTTCACTTTCCCTTAGCACCACCTACTTACATCACCTTGCTTTCTATTTATACATTACAAAAGGGCCTAGACATGGGTAAACCCATGGGCCGACATCCCCATACCCGTTACATAATCCCAAAACCCAAAAATCCCTAAAAAGGGTTGAGATCCCGCAATCTCCACTCTGCCTTTGATAGCCTGTCAAAGTCCCAAAATAGGTCAAACCTGACCAAGGATCTCCAAAACTTGGTCAAGGGCCAACAGGCCCCCAACACTCACCTGTGACTCGTTCTGAGTCACTCTGATCTGGGTAGCTCTTCCTTAAAAGCCTCGAGACTGGCTCGAGCTTCTTCGACCTATTGCTGCGCCAAGGCCTCCTACTCGATGAACTCCTAAATAATTGCCTCATTCATAGGTTCTCCCAAGCATTGCTCAACTGCAGTGACTACCTGTTCTAGTTCTACTCCTCGTTCTTCAATCTATTCGAACAGTTGGCAAGATGCATCCTGGACTAGCTGGAGCTTCTGAGTTACTTCCATGACTTTTCTCTGTATGGGATGGACGTGTTGTTGAAAAATGCATTGTTCCTGGGATTGTTTCATTCTCTCAACTGCTGACAAGAGCTTCAGTTGTGCCTGTACCATTATTACTTGCTGCTTTTCCTCCTAGATTTGTGACTCCAGTGTCTTCAGTTTAGGGTCCTCAATAAGTTGCTCATACATCTGCACACTTCTACTGCTAAGCTATTGACATTCCAAAGATAATGCTCTGATCCTCTCAACTGCGCTACGGGCAGTGGCTTCTCTTTGGTCATGCACGTCTTGCAGAGTACTTGGTACTGTTTTTAGCTCTAGATCTTCTATTCTCTATTGAAGCTGCTGAATGGATTTAGCAAGCCTCGCCACTTGATGCTTGACTGGGTCTTCCTCCTTTTGCTCTAAGCCCATCACAAAGCAAAGTGCTTTGTTGAATGCTTCTTTGACTCTGACCTGCTCCGCGAGCAACTGTTCTTTCTCCTGCTGGATCTATGTTTTCTCCTCTTCGAACTTCATTTGGAGGGCATCCTTCTCCTGCTGCACAGCCCTACGTTGTTCTATTACTTCCTCTTGTGCTTGCTTTAGGCCTTCATCAATGCAGTTCTGTCCATTACGGCGTGGTCCCAATGGTCCGATGGCGAGCTTTCTGATCATAAATGTTGTTCTAACCATTCGGGAATGTCAATCTAACGGTTATAATGCCTCCAACGATCATATCTCTCTGCCATGGTGAAGTGACAATCTAAGCTGCTATGATATTTCGGTGAAGTTCAAATTCTGAAGACCTTCCTTCTGTGAAGTCTTCTCTGGAACTTCTTGTAATTTCTCCAACTTTGCTTTCCTCTTGCTGAGCTTTCTAGCCTTCTTCCTTGTGATTTGTGTTACTGGGTTCCTCTTCCCATTCTAATTCTTATCTTCTCTTGGCATAATAACTTCACACTGTTGAGGATATTTCGTAGGGTTCAAGGGCAATACTTCTTCTCTGTCTGGGGTAGGTGCTCTACTCTCTTATATGGACAAGTTTTTCAAGTCTGTCTGCGTTCTTTCAACTTCGACATCCAAGTCTTTAGTTCTGAACAGCTTCGATCTATTCTCCTATTCTTCTATCAAGTGCATTATTCTCCTAGTCATGAAATCTTTTAATTCTTTCTTTTTATGTTCTAGGGCTTCTTATTCTTTTCTTCGGGTCTAAACTTTCTCAATCCATAGTTTTCCTAGCAATAAAGAAAATGGGGCATTGTTCTCAACAAATTTAATAACCTCAAATTCTTCCTTTGTCGAAGTTCCATGAGCACTTATAGATATCTGGGTAAGTCTTCAACATAGGGTTATTGACTTTCCTCTAAATAATCCTATTCCTCCCAATGAAGGAACCATAGCAGGCCTTCCCAAGGTTTCCCAAGTTCTTTATGTCATGACATTCACCTGTGTTTCCTCGTCCAGAACACGGTCTATGTCGAAGTCTCCTATTCTTTCTTCTATGCATTCTTTCTCTTGGAAGATCTCTAATAAGTTGATTTTTCTATGATCGTTCAGGGTTTCTTTTATTTCTAAAAATACAGTCTCTGATTCTTTCTGGGGTTCTTCCATAGTCTTAATTTCTGAGTCTTTCTCATGTTTTTCTTGTTCCATATTCATTCTTTCAAGTTTGGCAATCATCCTAGGGAAATCCAGAACTTCATGGTTCATAGCTTTACAACAAAGACAACTATGTCTTCTATCATGGCAATCCTTAGCAAGATGGCCCGGCCTTCTGTAGTTGTAACAAAGGGTTAATCATCTCTTCCTCTTAAATGATCCCCAACCTTTCTTGTACTTCGTACTAGGATCATGGTAGCTAACCTGTAGAAAAATTTTCCTAGGATCCTGCATCCATTGGTTAGTCCAAACATTATTTCTATGCATATGAATAACATGTCTTTCATTATTTCTATCAGATCTACTCATATCAAACCTTCTTTCTTCTAGATGTACCCTAGTTTTCAGACTAGGACCAAATTTATCGAACATACCTAGATCCATACTTTCAAAAAAAAAAATTCCACTTATCTTACCTTTAACAAAGCACAAAGCTTTCAGATCTTACCTCTTTTCTTCAAATCAGACTTCTCTTCTTAGCACAGAGCTTTCACAAGTCAAGTAGAATACTACACACTAAAGCAACAGATCTATGCACAGATATTTCTTTCTTTTCCTCAGTTCCCATCAATCACAGTTTCAGTCCCGGCAATGGAACCATTTTTTGGCACAGGGACAGACACAAGGTTCAACGCTTCAACAATGCACCAACAAAACCCTAACTACCGTCCCTTTCGACAACACCTACGAAGCAGATGAAGTCTCACCCAAGGTAGAGGCAAGGGTGGTTGCAAGACTCTAATCTCTGCAACCTTAGTTGGGACATAGATATGTGATTACAATACTCTAACAAGCACTTAGCAGTTAACATCTGTCAGTAATTAACCCTTATTCACATCGCAGGTCCAAACCCTAATTACAGAGCAACACAGTATTCAACAAGATCTAACACATTTAAGCACTAAACACATTAACATAGATCAGATCTAGCATCTTATTCACATCATTAGGCACTAAGCTATCATATTCATCTAATCATACATCATTGCACTAATCATTAATCATATGAACCATAAAACAACCATAATGCACAAAGCAACCACAACACAGGATATACGTGGTTCACCCCCAGCCTAGGGCTACATCCACCAACTCTTATTCTCTTTATTGTCTTCTGTCAATCATCTACATGCATAGAGCCATAGTGATCCAAATATGAAGGTATTACTGATAAATCACAAGTTAGTTTAATGTATTTTAGGCATCAGATCGTTAAGAATGTGAAATACATAAAGCTTATTATCTGGTTGCGGAATATCAAATGTGACTTTTACTTGATGCTTATTAATGAATAAAGATATAAACCATTAATATCCATGCTGCAAATTAATAGAATAGAACAGCAAACAGAAAGATAAATAGAGACAAGAGGTTGATAATGGAGTTCACCAATCGTTGGCTACGTCTCCGGGCCCGCTTCCAAGTGGAGAATCTCTTTATTGCTCTTTAAAATGCTCAAAGTTCTCTTACATAGGCTCTTTGCTGTTACATAATGTTCTTCAAATCTATTGTGCAAGACCTCCTTGCTCAAATTCAAGCATGCTCCATCAAATTCCTCTCAAAAACATGGAAAAAATGCCCCTCAAAACATGAGAAAAGGCCAAAATTTACAAACTGCCCCTTCAAAAACCTACATCAAAAAGTCTCCTCAAAGCTTCAAAAATTCTGGTTTTTATAGTTTTCAGGCTTAGATGAGGAATTCCAACTTCCCTTGAAGATCTGGCCTCTTTTTGGGATCAAATCCCCCTCCAAATGGCCAAGCTATCCTTAAAAAACCACTTTCTAGTCATAATATCATGCCAAATAATGAAAAATTACAAAAACAGGCTTAAAAACCCACTTTTACATAAATTTACACAGTATAGCCCCCAAGGTTGGGTGCGTGCCCTGAATACTCGGTCATATGTACTTAATGTGGCCAAGCGCTAGCCCAAAGGGCTAAGTGCTGGCCCATACTTGAGATAGCTCTTGGATTTGGGGCGCTTTGCATGGGATCAGGGACTAGAAGAGTTTGCGCCCTAAGGGATAGACCCCCCTCCCCCTCACTTGTGCTTGTGGTCATTTGGATACACTGAATTCCAAGGGATATGCCCTATCCAAACCCCACGCGCCTTAGAGCATGTGTCTCCAGTTGTATGCCATGGTATAAGACCATGAGTTGGGGCTTAGCCCCAACCCCCTCCTCCACGCCATAACATATACATTAGATTTTAAATATATTTAAATACATTTGATTTAACAAGTAATACGTGGGCACATTGGTGTTGGCTCATTTCTTAAGGCTTGGGCTTGGTGGGTGGTCGTGGGTTCAAAACCCATGGACACCCAAACTAATTTTTGGAACTTGCCATATGAATTGTTGATTGGGTGCCACATGGATGCCCATGCCTGGGCCATGTGGCACCACCACATTTGACCAAAAATTTACATGTGTCCAATTCTAATTGAATCTGCCACCCACATCTGCCTAGTCAACTACTGCCACATTTCACACTGCCATTGGTCCAAGTCTGCATCATCTGTCCAATCACATGTCGCCACTTGTCTTTGGCACATCAACATCTGAGGTGTCTTTGGTGATGTCATGTTGTCATCATGCTGATGTCAGCATTGACTTTTTTCCAGTTTGACCTTTGACTTTTTAGCTGTTTGAGAAAATGGTCAGAGTGCGAAAACTTTTGCATACGACATCCATTTGAGAAATTAAATATATGGTCGGAATCAGCGTGATGAGCTGGTCACAATGGAATTGGTTTCATTCCATTATGAAAACTTTGATTTTTGAGCATTTTTTGAGCCTAGGGAGCCTCCTGGATCATTCCTCCCCACTTTGGAAGCTTTTGGACCACCAAAAGTTTGCTTTTACTCAGGTAAGAAGTGAGGGTACTGCCTCCCCACTTGTCCGGTATCGTCCATCCTTTCTACTTGGACAATAATCACCTGACCAATCACAACAAACATGAAAACTAAGATAGCATTGTTTATCAAAGTAATCATCCCATCAATTGCACAATCATCTACATTCTTTGTCGCAGTTAGCATCCATACACCACTGAATAGCAGCAAACTAATCAACAATACTAGACATGCTAATGAGAATGAAACAACATGCTTCCCCTTCTGAACAAAAATAGTAAACAAAGTATGCAGATGAACCTCATGTTGTACCTTCGGTGACACTTCATGATTGTTCGAAACATATTGAACCATCTCATGTTTAGCATCACTAACTTCTTGTTTTGTTACAGACATAAGTGTTAAACTTTTTCTTGCATTTACCATTCTTTTTAACTGCCCTATAGTTGTAAAAGACTTGTTAGTTTTCATGCGATGAGCACGAACAATGTACTCTTTCCCATCTTTCTTGAAGCAATATTTATTTTCCTCCCTGTAGAATATGGATTTCCTATCATAAAGGTATGGGATTCCTAGTACAATTCCACATATGTCCAGTGACACTATATCAAGCTCTACTTCATCAACATAATTAGAAGTGATTGCAAACTTGATTTTACATTGCTTGGTTACTTGTAAATTGTTATCACCACATATCCATCCCAATGGATATGGTTTAGGATGTGACTTAGTTTCAAGTCCCAAGTTATTTACAACATCTTCACTAATTAGATTGGCTTGTGATTCACTGTCTACAAGAGTATCAACTTTAACATTATGTGTTATAACCCTTATTTGGAAAAGTGCATTCCTTTTACACTCATCATTTACATGAACTGGTCTAGAAGAGCTAGTACTTGCAAAAAAATTTATACCTCGGATTCCCATAGCTAAAACTTGTGTCTCATCACCAGAATCTGATCCAAGATCCACTTGAACTATCGCAGCTGTGGTATTCTTCCTTTTGTGGTTGGAAAACTTCTTTGTTTTCAAGTCAAGATGTAAGACCCAACAAGGATCTTCATCATGCCCTACTTTCTTGCAATGCTTGCAAGTAGGCTTCTCCTTTCTTGATGTGGCTGTCTTCTTCTCTTTCCTTTGCCCCACATCCTTTCTTTGCCAAGTATCTATAGAAACACTATCACCAACATTCCCTTTACTGGATTCAATGTGAATGGCTTGTACACATACTTCATCACTTGTACACATACTTCATCAAAGTTAGAAGGATTTAGCATAAGAATAGTGTGCTTAAGATAAGGATGTAAACCACTGATATATTTTAGGAGTGTCTCTTGTGTATATAATGGAATACCCAAATTTAAAGCTTTCTTACGAAATGTTTGAGTATATTCTTGTACACTTTGACCTTTTGATTGCCTTAAACATTGCCAATTCATCATTTCTTGTTGCATGTAAACTAAAGGGTAAAACTGTTGTTTTAATGCAATAACAAAATCATTCCAGGAAGAGATTGTTTTATCAGAAGAATGATGATTTTTCTTAGGTTTCTTATCCTTGGAGGGATGTACACTTGCTTCACTTGTAGATGATGAGGATGAAGGAGAAGAAGGTTCTGAAGTTCCACCACCTCCAACTCCTCCTTCTGCTCTTACTGAAGATTCACCTTCTTCAACTTTTGGATTTCTTCACAGCCCTCTTTCATGGTAAAGTTCTTCTACCATGGATTTCATCAACTGAAATGACTCAAAGAAATCATCCTCAGATGCAAAAGGACCTAGTTTTCTTGGTGAATACATCTCTTGTTTATGCGGTCTCCTTTGAATCTTTGTATCAAGAGCCTCAAGTTGGCCTTCTCCTTGCTTGAGTTTTGCTCTGGTGAGAATCCAATGCTTGCAATTCCTGTCAAAACTTCAAAACCAAATGCTCTGATACCATAAACTTGATCCAAAAATGAAGGTATTACTAATAAATCGCAAGTTAGTTTAATGTATTTTAGGCATCGGATCGTTAAGAATGTGAAATACATAAAGCTTATTATCTGGTTGCAGAATATCAAATGTGACTTTTACTTGATGCTTATTAATGAATAAAGGGATTAACCATTAATATCCATGATACAAATTAAGATAATAGAACAACAAACAGAAAGAGAAACAGAGACAAGAGGTTGATAACGGAGTTCACCAATCATTGGCTACGTCTCTGGGCCCGCTTCCAAGTGGAGGACCTCTTTGTTGCTCTTTAAAATGCTCAAAGTTCTCTTACATAGGCCCTTTGTTGTTACATAATGTGCTTCAAATCTGTTGTGCAAGACCTCCTTGCTCAGATTCAAGCATGCTCCATCAAATTCCTCTCAAAAACATGGCAAAAATGCCCCTCAAAACATGAGAAAAGGCCAAAATTTACAAACTACCCCTTCAAAACCCTACATCAAAAAGTCTCCTCAAAGCTTCAAAAAGCCTGGTTTTTATAGTTTTCAGGCTCAGATGAGGAATTCCAACTTCCCCTGAAGATCTGGCCTCTTTCTGGGATCAAATCCCCCTCTAAATGGCCAAGATATCCTTAAAAAACCACTTTCTGGTCATAATATCAGGTCAAATAATTAAAAATTACAAAAACAGGCTTAAAAACCCACTTTTACATAAATTTACACAATATAGCCCCCAAGGTTGGGTGCACGCCCCAAATACTCGGTCATATGTACTTAATGTGGCCAAGCGCTGGCCCATACTTGCGCTAGCTCCTGGACTTGGGTTGCTTTGCATGGGATCAAGGCCTAGAAGAGTCCGCGCCCTAAGGGATAGGCCGCCCCAACTTGCGCTTGTGGTCATTTGGATACACCGAAGTCCAAGGGCTAGGCCCTATCCAAACCTCACCCACCTTAAAGCTTGTGTCTCTGGTTGCATTCCATGGTATAATACCACGAGCTGAGTCTTATCCCCAGGCCCCTCCTCTGCACCATAACATATACATTAGAATTTAAATATATTTAAATACATTTGATTTAACAAGTAATATGTGAGGGCATTGGTGTTGGCTCATTTATTAAGGCTTGGGCTTGGTGTGTGGTCGTGGGTTCAAAACCCATGGACCCCCAAACTAATTTTTGGAACTTGCCATATGAATTACCGACTGGGTGCCACGTGGTTACCCATGCCTGGGCCACATGGCACCACCACATTTGACCAAAAATTTCCATGTGTCCAATTCTAATTAGATCTGCCACCCACATCTGCCCAGTCAACGACTGCCACATGTCAGACTTCCATTGGTCCAAGTCTGCATCATCTGTCCAGTCACATGTTGCCACTTATATCTACCACATCAACATCATGAGGTTTCTTTGGTGATGTCATGCTGACATCAACATTGACTTTTAGCCAGTTTGACCTTTGACTTTTTCGCTGTTTGAGAAAATGGTCAGAGTGTGATAACTTTCGCATACAGTGTCCATATGAGAAATTAAATATATGGCCAGAATCAGTGTGACAAGCCGGTCATAATGGAATTGGTTTCATTTCATTATGAGAACTTTGATTTTTGAGCATTTTCTGAGCCTAGGGAGCCTCCTGGATCACACATGGTCCTACTCCACATAGGACAAGAGATATGTGCGCACCTCTCTAGATCCTCCTTCCCTAAGCTAGGTTATAACACAAAGCCTTTACATAGTCTCTTACAGTCACTTGCACTTAGCCTTGCAATCCCCACACAGTATGCACAAAGCATTTACAACTATCACTTGCACTTAGCACATTGGCCTTCACTTTCCCTTAGCACCACCTACTTACATCGCCTAGATTTCTATTTATACATTACAAAAGGGCCTAGACATGGGTAAACCCATGGGATGACATCCCCATACCCGTTACATAAGCCCAAAACCAAAAAATCCCTAAAAGGGGTCGAGATCCCGCAATCTCTGCTTCGACTTGCGCTTTGCCTTTGACAGCTTGTCGAAGTCCCAAAATAGGTCAAACCTGACCAAGGATCTCCAAAACTTGGTCAAGGAGAAACATTCGGTGTACATAGTAGTTCCCACCGGAGGACAGAAAAACTTGTCCTTTCCATCTTTCAAACTTTGTTCATATGTGAATGTAGATGCACCACTGCCTACCTTTTCCTATGAGGTAGAAACTAAAAAAACATTGGAATCATTATGTATCCTCATCACATCCTCTCTTTCCCAAACAATAAAGTTACTCGTCGAATCGCATTGCACTACACACATAACAATAGGAGTAAGGCTACCTTATTTGTGCATGATATGATTATTTGCAATACAAAAATGACTTGAACATCCTTGGTGCTTGACAACAATCCATAGTGTATGCTTTGATTGATAGTTATTCGTCGGTTGGACAAGTGAAACAAAAGAGAAATACTAGAAACCTTTGCAAATAGAGAAAGTTTGAGATACTTTGAAGTAGATTCAACTCTCACCTTGGTGCCTAGAATTTGTAGTAATGATAAACATATTGCTTAAATGTAGCCCATGACATTGGACACTTGGTTGCAAAAGTGGGATATATGGTTGAGGAAAGTCATGAATATGGACACTTGGTTGTGGAATCAAGACATGCAACTACGAATATGGATGGACTATTATGAAAAAATGTTAATGTGATGTCCCAATGCCTTTATTTTATGACTACATGAGGAATAGAACATTTTTTTCATATGGAATATGATGTGTTGTTTGAGATATCATCTATGGTGAAACTTGGTGAAAAACATGATAATTTATCATTGTAAATCCTTTGTACCCCCACTACCTTCGATTTGAACTATGCAATATCCTTGTTTATTCGTTATGGACATTGTTAATCAAGTCTTGCAAATTTGATTATTCAATGATAATTTATTCTTTATGTAGTGCAGTTCATAGTATTTGTCTTCAAGTCGACAATTGTTGAACAATATGGTGTTCAATTGACATATGTTAACTAGAATGCACATTCATGCATTGAATGGGAAAGCGATGAAGTTGACCGTCGGCTTTGTTGTTTTACCATATGATTCCTTGAACACAAGTGTTGGACATAATCAAAGATAGATTACAGTAATACAAACTCGTATGTTCATTGGATAATAAATGCATGCCATAGATCATGCCATGTCATGAAATCTATTAAAGAAAACATAATCCAAATCACTCACCATAATTGTGAACCTCTCCATTGAAGTCATTTAATATAATTCAACCATCCTCTCATCGCTATCATTCATCATCGTCCAAATCTTAATTTTCTGCATCTCCCCCACTGAAATAGAAATATAGATGTCTATGGATATTGTTGCACCCTAGGTATTGATGGTTATGGCTTTGGCTGCAAACCACATCCAAATATTTCAAGGCTCACCCTGTAAAATTCCCTTATTTTCTCGACCAATATTTATTTCTGCCACCACTAAAAAAGAAGGAGATGTCAAGCAACCACTCCATTTTTATTTTTTGGTGACAAAGACGGCTAATTTTAATTCTAAAGTAACATGCCAATGAGTTGACCATGGATCTTTGTTTCCATCTTAACCAATCTTGCAATAGGGATGCTCCAAGTAAGATATTCTCTACCATTTAATTATTGAATTAAAGAATTGCAACTTATAAATGTTGGTTTCTTTGGTTTCTTGACACTCTCTCTCTCTCTCTCTCT
>CBVK0101698512.1:0-16236 GCA_900067695.1 Picea abies | reverse complement strand
TGACGAAAAAGTGTGGACTCTCATTCAAAGGTTGCAGCAGGATTCCAATGCATCAGATACATTTACATGGAAAAATGATTCACTATGGTAAAAAGATTGCTTATATTTATGTAAGAACTCCCAAATCAAACAAAATGTACTATTGGAATTGCACACCTCTCTAGTAGGAGGGCACTCGAGATTTTCGAAAACCTACCATAGAGTCAATAAGGATTTCTTTTGGGATGGCCTTAAAACTGATGTTCAAAGGATTGTGGTAGAAAGTTTGGTTTGCCAACAAAATAAGGTGGAAACAATTAAGACCCTAGGTATTTTACAGCCATTAGCCATCCCAAGTCAGTGTTGGGAGGAGGTTTCCATGGATTTCATCACAGGGTTACCCAAGTCTGAAGAAAAGAGTGTCATCATGGTGATTGTTGATAGACTAACCAAGTACGCACACTCTTGTGCACTCGCTCATCCCTTCAAATCTAGTACAGTTTCCACCGCATTCATGGAGACAGTTCAAAAGCTACATGGTAGCCCAAAGATTATTGTAAGTGACATAGATCCCATCTTCACTAGACATTTTGGACAGAATTATTTTCTTGTTAGGATACTCAATTGGCTCATAGCTCATCCTATCATCCTCAATCTGATGGACAAACCAAGATAGTGAATAAATGTCTGGAAGGATACCTTCGTTGATTTGTCTCTGATAAACAAACACAATGGTACAAATGGTTACCCTTGGCAGAATCGTGGTATAACACTTCCTTTCATACTGCAACTGTAGCATACCTCCCATTCTGTACAACAACAAACCTCTGGTAACCAGTGAAAATCTTTTCTTTTGTGCGTGCGCGTGTGTACAAGGGTAATAAATACATTCTACTCTGTGTCGCAACACTATGATGAACAAGATGCACGCAACTACGACCACAACCTAACGACCTAAGATGCACATCAAGTATCTGCATGCAATGAACGACAATCAATCGACAAATAAATAAGACTAACTACCCGCCTGTCCTGCCCTGCAATGGTTAGGACCTCCAAGACACATAAGCAATGCTCAAGCCCAGGTTCCCATCGATTTTAACCATTTAAGGTCTCAGGGATGGCAACTGTTCTGAGGAACATGGAGGTGTCTACAACCCGCCTGACACAAGTAGACCAAGCCTTCTAAGCAAATGACAATAACATAACCATCAAGATTTCAAACAAAAAGGTTATCTACATTAAGGCATTTTACGATAGTGCATCATTATTAACTCATTACTACTATTACAGTATTGCATGGGAGGTGTATTTTAAATCAAATTACAAGACAATGACAAATAATATAGCAGGCAAGGTATTTAACACAGTCTATTCCGACCTCCATTACGAGCTCGACTTCACAGTCTAGAGTGCATATTGACATCAAGGTATAATCTAATTTAGTCTTAAAACATGTTCATTTGCGAAATTTTAAATTATAAAAGTCCTCAGAACTCCATATGAATCAATTTGCCTTAAATTATTATTATTGTTATAGGTATTTTATTTTATACCCACGATCTAATAATTAGGTAGTTATGTATATAAATCAACACAACAAGAAATAGATTATTCACCTCTTGACAATCCTTACACTAAAATCCTCATCCCACAAATAATATATAAGAATACATGTAAATTATAATCATAGTATTATTTCGAAGAAAATCATGGTAATAGCTTATGGAGTACTGAGACATCAAGGAATAAGTAGTCTTGGCACAAGTTAAAAACATTAAAGTAAATAAACTATTTTATATCAAGTGGAACTATTTCACAAGTTAAAAACATTAAAGTAAATAAACTAATTGATATCGAGATGAATTTATTGCACAAGTTAAAATCATTAAAGTAACTAAACTATTTTATATCAAGGTGAAACTATGGCTCAAGCTAAAACATTAAAGTAACTAAACTATTTTATATCAAGATGAAACTATTGACCCATCAATAAAATCATATAGGGAAATACATAGTGCCAATACTTTAAAAGAAAATAATTAAATATATGTATAGGTGATTACAATTCCCATGTCACAATATTATGAAGTTCTTTACATTCATCAAAATTTAGATTTAAAGATTTGGTATTCTAACTATTTCCTTAGAAAAGAATAAATACAAGCTAAATACGAATTCCAAGAAGTTAACACCTCCCAGTAATAATTAGGAACCATCATACATATAAAATATTGGCTGACAATCCTTCTAACTTAAGGAGACTTGTGTAAGTCATTTGCTTCGTATGGACCTCGAATTAAATTAAGAGAAGGATTAACTCACATATAATTATACCTAAGGGTGCTGCCATAAAGAATCTAATGACTCCCGTAAGAATTTACATGGCACACAGGTGGAGAATCTGTCCACTTTTTCCAGTCGCACAGGTGGGTACAGAGGTCTAAATGGCTACGGTTCAGATAATAAGTTACTGCCTGTTCGATTTTTAATACCAAAAAAAAACTTGGCTGCCAATCGACCTCTCCCTTAATTAGATTCCGTCATATTTTAGAAACAAAATATTACAGTAACGAGAACTAATGGTTGTGTGTGCACGCCATAAGGTCAATTGGGAAATTGATGTGTGCATGCCAGGAAATCACGATTCAAATGGCAGTTTTATCCTGATAGTATCAAGAGATTCCCTGCCACAGTCGTGCATCACGCAACTCGTAGAGGTGGGAAAAAAAATTGTAAGAATTTAACGCCGGGCAGAGGCGAAAATGGTAAGAACTGGACACGGTTTGCAGGGGCGAAAGGGCATGGACTTACACAGTTTGCAGAGTAGCAAATTTCCAAATATTAACCCATTTTTGCAGGGGCAAATTTGGACAATTTTAAAATAGTTGCAGAGAAAAATTTATCCAACCATGATGTAAAACATTCGCAGAGGTAGTATTGTGGATTTGTGAGTAATATTGCAGCCAACACAGAGGCATGAATTGGCAGAAGAAAATGGCTATACAGCCATACCAAAAAAACGATTCGCAAATGCCATGTTACATAGCCATTGTAAGTATGATTTTGTAGAGGGTAGGTTTATGCAGCCAAAGACAATAGAAACCACGGAGGTAAAATAAATTCCCCAATCAGATGCAATAGTAAGGATAAAATCGTTATTTAATTGTCAATAAAATCCACGAAAAAGGAATAATAAATCCATAGCTATTGGCAATGATTATCGTTATCCCATGATGTTTAACGATCAACATGCAATCAGAGATAAAAGCATTTAAGACTGTTAAATTGTTTTGAATATCTATCATTCTCTGAATATTAAACACGTTATGCAATACATATAAATCGTTTTCCAATAAATTGTTGTCAACAACAATGAACGCAGTCCAGATTCTCGGTGCATAGTGTTCTAAGAATTTCCCTGTGTATTTCATGGAAGGAACGCAAGCCTAAGTACATATTCTAGTTATAAGTAAACTCACAGCTATAAAATCAAATTAAAGCAATCATATAAAAAGAAAACAATGTAGAATGAGGTTAAAAGCCTCATGCATCTCAGAATACCAATAAAAATGATGACTGCAGTGTGAGAATGTCGGGGCCATAAGGGTAACTGATCGAAGGGATCACAGGGATTCTATCAATCAAGGCATGAAAAATAACATCAAGGAAGCAAGATCATCCCAACGCCAAGGTCGTACTAAAGGACGCAAGTCAAGCAATCAGCTAGGCTAAGAAAAGGGGGTCCGTTATCAATCTAAACACCCAATCTATTACAATCAATATTCAGATCCAATCATAAGTCATAATGCATTTTACTCTACTAAATAAAAGAGCATACCTTTGCCTTATCGCCCGCTTGGATGACATCTGCGCACTTTGTGCTGCTCCCGCTCATCGACCGTTGAGACCTCACCGGTACCTCCCAGCCAATGCTAGGGGTACTCTTCTTCCCCCTTAGCCCCCCGAGCCACAAAGGGGCCACACACTATCCAGATGGTACGTCTAGCTCCCAGCTCGCCTCGCAAGGCTGAGCTACCACTCCTCTCCGAGCTGGGAAATCTCAACTCCCACAAGTAAATCAGTCAAGTCACTATTCATGCAGCGTAATGTTACGCTAACAACTTATCCCTTTCTTCCTTCTCCTCCCTCTCTTTTATAGATTTTTCCAACTTCCTTTCTTTCCCTAAATCTCATTTAATTTAAGTTTTAATAAAAATTCCTTAAAATTCTCCTTCGTACAAGTGTCATCCATCCCCCACATTTCTTCATTAATTATTTTCTTTAATTAATTAATTGTCTCATTTCCCTCACCCACCTAGAGTTACTCCTAAAATCACTCCTAGGTGTCCCTAGATTCCCTTACATGTTTTAAAGGCATTCCCTAAAATGAAATTGCTAAATCAATTCAAAATTAGAAGGTTCTTAAATGTGGATTCTTTACTAAGTTGGTTTCCCGCTTTTTACCATGAGTTCCCCTCTTTCCCTCTTTAGGTTACCTCCTTTCCCTAATTTCCTAATTTTTATAATTTCCCTCTTTCCCCTTCAGTAGCGCTAAAAACGACAGTTGTGCAACTAACCTCTTTTTTCTTTTTTGATTAATTTAGTATCCCCCTTTTTTTAAAGCTAACAAAAGTTAACATAATTAATTTCCTCTTTATATTTTATATATACAGATTTTATTTAATTTCTTACTCTCTTCATTTTACCCCAAAAATTTATGAAGACCAAAATTATTACTTAAGTGGTTTTTTATTTTAAATTTTTTTATTTTATTTTTATACGGATATTTTCTTAAGGGTAGACAAAATTTTACCCCTAGCGAAGGTTTAGACTTAGAACTTAGATTCTGAACTGGGCGACATTAATTAGGGAAGTTGTTTTGAAATTTCTTAATGTGTTGTTTGTCTTAGGGCCATCTAGGTTCATCCCTCTATCATCATCAACGCGACGTGCCCTTCAGGATGCACTAGGTGCTCCAAGGGTGCTACTCACCTCATTTGTTCCTTTGCACGACATGCCCTTCAGGATGCACTACGTGCTCCAGGGGTGCCAATTTCCTCTTGACTGATTGGTATACATCAATAACCCCTAGAGTCAACACTCCGCCAGGTGAACTTGTGGGAGACTAAGGGATTCTAAGGAATAAGGCCCACGCCTTATTGTGCACCCCTTAGAATCATCGCGAGTGACTATCGCAGTCTTCCCTCATGGCATCGTGGGTCCTATCAAACTAGGTAATCATTAACCTACAGTTCGAACCACGGTGGGAGTGCTAGTAGGCTATGGCAGGGATGTTGTCCACACCTCTCCCTCAACCTCTCTCGTAGTCGTGTGTGACCCCTTTACTCCATATGTGAGTCTGGTCGGCAAGCTATCATCGGCCTGCATCATCAACAAATCATGTCAGACATATCCACATCATATCATCTAATCAAATGTACCAACATCACAGTAAAACAATCAAACCCCAATGGAACACTCCTTGACTCGATCCGGAGTCCAAGGGGTTCCATCGATGCCTCTGCATCCTCAAGGTCCAAAACCGTGCACACTCAGTAAAACCAAGTCAATAGCACCTGTCTATGTCAATGCAGTAAAACAACATGTAATCTACCCATAACGCATCATAATCAAAGTCAAATGTTTTAATAGCATAATAATTCGGATCACTTGGGAGCAAGTTTCCTCAAAAAATAAGTTCATTCAGTGCGCCAGAGCGGGATGTTACATACACCTCCTCTTGGTCTAAACTTCATCCCGAAGTTTCACAGTATAAATGCCAAAAATAAAGTGTATCACAGTATCATATGTCTAACTATCAAACAAAAATGGAAACTGCTAGCACATATCATATGTGTCCTCCCAAGTTGTCGAGTGAGGACTATAATTGTCCCACTGGACCTTGACCTGATCTATCGTTCGACGTCGTAGCTGTCGAACGTGATGCTCCAAGATGCGGACCGGCTCAGCCGTGAGCGCCCCCTCGTCCGATACCTGCAAGGAACTCATGTCAATAACATGTGTAGGATCACTAATATAATGCCTCAAAACAGATACATGAAAAACATCGTGCATACACCTGAAGGAATCAGGCAAGGCTAGTCAATAGGCCACGGGCCCCTTTCTCTCCACAATCTCAAAAGGTCCCACAAACCTAGGAGAGAGTTTATCTCCCTTTCCAAACTTGATTGAACTCTTATGTGGTTTAACCCGCAAGAAGACTCGATCGCTGACCTTGTAACTACGGTCGACACGGTGCGCATCGGCATAACACTTCTGTCGATCCTATGCTTCTTTAATCCTTTGTCTTATGGTTTGCATTTGTTCTTCCATTTCTTGGATCGCTTCTGGTCCCACCAGTACCCTATCCTCAAGCCGATCTCAACTCAAGGGCGTCCGACATGGTCCCCTGTAAAGAAACTCAAAAGGCGCCATCTTAATGGTGCTCTGGTAACTGTTGTTGTAAGAGAACTCTACTAGAGGCAAGAATTCCTCCCAACGCTTTTGTTGGTCCATCACGTACATGCTCAACATGTCCTCCAAGGTTTGGTTTGTTCGTTCAGTCTACCCGTCAGTCTCTGGGTGATACGCAATACTAAAGTTAAGTTGGGTTCCCAAGGCCTCTTGGAAACTCACCCAAAATCATCCAGTAAACACTGATCCTCGATCAGATATAATCCTCTTAGGCACGCCATGCAACCTCACAATCTCACTGATGAAAACTCTAGCTATTTCAGGTGTCTGTTTCG
The DNA here is from genome assembly GCA_900067695.1 of Picea abies. Taxonomy (NCBI): domain Eukaryota; kingdom Viridiplantae; phylum Streptophyta; class Pinopsida; order Pinales; family Pinaceae; genus Picea; species Picea abies. The sequence continues at coordinate 9,505 of CBVK0101698512.1, read as the reverse complement.
TCGTACGCACAGGAATAAAGTGAGCACTCTTCGTCAGAGTGTCTACTACTACGAAAATCGAGTCATGCCTCCTTGCCATCAGTGGCAATCCAACAATAAAATCCATTGAAATAACCTCCCATTTCAATTTCTAAATAGCGTGTGGTTGTAGTAATCATGTTGAGTGTCTATCTTCAGCCTTTACCTGCTTACATTCTAGACATTTGGCCACATAGTTGACTATGTCTACCTTCATTCCCTTCTAGAAGAATAAGGGTTTAAGGTCTGCCCTCATCTTCGTGACTCCTGGGTAAGCCATGTAAACTGCTCTATGAGACTCGCTCAGGATCAACATCCTCAACTCGTCGTTTGGCAGTACGTAAATCTAACTTTTGAACCTCAATAAACCATCGTTGTCAAATGAAAATCCCTCATATCGTGGTACCATCATTGTGTTTTGTTCGATAAAACCCTTGACCTCTTTGTACTAGTCATCGTCACACTGTAAAGTGAGAATATTCTCACGTAGATTCATCTAAAGAGACAACACCGAAAAGATGTGTGGTCTCCAACTCAAAGCATCCACCACTCGGTTCATTGTTCCCTTTATGTAAGTAATCTCAAAGTCGTACTCGCTAAGAAATTTCGACCAATGTCGTTGTCGCACGTTCAAGTCGCTTTGCGTAAAAATGTGTTGTAGTCCACAATGATCAGTCTTTAGTTCAAATTTTTTTCCAACAAGGAAGTGTCTCCAAACCTTCAAGGCATATACGATGGCTAATAACTCCAAATTGTGCATCACGTAGTTCTCCTCATGCCTTCTTAGTTTCCTCTAAATGTAAGCAATCACTCGTCCGTCTTGCACCAAGACTCCACCTAAACCTTCCTTGGATGCGTCAATGCATACCAAGAAGTCCACCTCCATGTTAGGGACCTTTAGTATCAGCGTTGTTGTCAACAACTCTTTAAGCCTCCGAAATGCTTTCACGCATTTCTCGGTCCAAACAAACTTCTTGTTTTTCTTCTGCAATTTCGTGATCGGATTTGCTATCTTCGAAAATCCCTCGACAAACCGCCGATAGTATCCTAATAAACCCATAAAGCTATGCACTTCTGTGAAATTTGTCGATGCAGGCCATTCCATAATAGCCTCGACCTTGGTTGGATCCATGGCGATGCCTTCGTCAAAGATGACATGTCCTAAGTAGTGAAGCCTCGATTGATAAAAAGAGCATTTGGAAAATTTCCCATACAATTTCTTCTCTCGCAAACACTGTAGTACCAAGCGCAAGTGCTCGTCATGCTCCTCCGTCGTACGAGAGTAAATATAAATATCGTCAATGAACACTTAGACGAACTTGTCCAAGTACTCACGTAACACCCCGTTCATCAAACTCATAAATACCCCTAGGGCGTTTGTCAGTCCAAATGTTAAAACAGTAAATTTGTAATGTCCAAACCTTGTCTTAAAGGCAGTCTTAGGGACGTCATCCTCCTTGATCCGTAACTGGTGATACCCTGATCGCAAATCGATCTTGGAGAACACCATCGCCCCCTTCATTTGATTGAACAGCTCATCAATCCTTGGCAATGGATATTGATTCTTGATCATAGCCTTGTTCAATTGACGGTAGTCAATGCAAAGCCTCCACGATCCATCCTTCTTCCATATGAAAATAATAGGTGCACCCCATGATGACATGCTAGGACGTATTAGTCCCAGGTCCAACAACTCCTTCAGTTGCATTTTTAACTCTTGTAACTCTGGGGTCAACATCCGATAAGGCGTTCTTGCTATCGGTTCAGTCCCCAGTTTTAGTTCTATGGTAAACTCCAATTCCCTCTCCGGCTACATCCCAGATAACTCCTCCAGAAACACGTCCACAAACTCTCTCACCACCGGAAGGTGTTCTAGACCTTCCACTACTCCCTTCTCGTTTAGCGCAAGGATCACATAAAGTTTGCACCCATTGCGCATGCTCTTCCGAAGTTGCAAGGAAGAGATGAACCTCAGGGAAACTCCCTGGTTCCATCCTACAATCACACGTCTCTGTCCCTCATCATCGACCAAGCTCAACAGTTTTGTCTTACAGTTGAGTATCGCCTCATGCGATTCCAACCAATCCATACCAATCAAAACATCATAAGATTCTAAGATCGTGACGTACAAGTTGGCCCTTGTGACAAACTCTCCTAGGTTAAGGGCACAGCCCGTAACCTTTCCTCCAACCTTTTGTTTGGCTCCAAAATCCATCTCTACGAAGCTAAACGTGTCCTGTTCGATTTCCTTTACCTTAATCCTTTTTAGCATTGCACCAGAAATGAAACTCTCATTAGCACCGGGATCTATCAAAATACTAAAGGTCTGGTCAGCAACAATACCTGTTGTCTTGAGCACAGTCGATTGGTGGTCTGCCTGGTAGTTATTCATCGCTGCATGAATCCGATAGGCCTTGTCCATATCTCCCACGGTAGTGGGTCCGGCTGATCCGGTCACTCTAGTCCTCTCCACAGGGCAGTCGCACTAGTAGTGTGGCTCCCCACATGTCCAACACCCCTTCTTCAGCCCAGTAGTCCTGGTATCCGAAGTAGAAGATGACAGCCCACCGGCCTAGAACCCTGGTCTATTCTGCTGAACAGGCCTAAATTGTTGCTACTGCGGACGACGTTGTTGTTGATGTTGTGGTCCCCGATAAGGTGTTCGCTGCTGAGGCGTCGGTCACCGGGGCGTAGTGAAATTGGATCCCCTCTGGTAGCCATGATATCTCGGCGTATGTCTCGTTGGTTTCTGGTGTTGTGGTGTTCCATATGAACCCTGCTCTGTTGGTCTTGCTGGAGTCTTGGTCTGACCCCCACTGGTAAGCTCCTCCTCTGCTATGAGGGCCTTCCGGATGGCATCGTGTAAGGTTTGAGGCATCAAAATCCTAACCCTTGCACACAGGCTACCATTAAGGCCGAACATGAACCTGTTGACCTTAAGTTTCTCCATGTTAATGTGCAGAGCATACCAGAGCAGCTCCATAAAATGGGCCTCGTACTCGGGCACCATACGACCTCCCTGTCATAAGGCGTTGAACTCATTGAGATGAAACTCAATGAATTCCTCTGAAAGGTACCTCTCTTGGAACCATTCCTCGAACAGTTCCCATGACACGTCTTCGACGGCCATGGTCAACTACTGTAGGAGCGTCTTCCACCATAGAAGAGCACTCCCCTTCAGTTGAAAGACCGCCATGCAAACCTTCATGTTGGAGGTGTAATCGTGAAGTGTGAAGCACATCGCCATATTCTCCCACCATGCCTCGACAGCTGTGTCGTTTGGGGCACCAAAGAACTCAGGAAATTTGACCTTCTCGAGTTCACGATGAATGCTACCTATATCGACCGGAGTGCACGATGGAACCTCAATGGGTGTCGACGCCCTGGCCTCATCTCTGTCTAAATGGCTGATCAGTGCCTCGGACATGCGTTGAAAAGATCTCATCATCCCGACTACATCGCAAACTACTATCTGCTCCTGTCCGAAAACCTACTCGTCTCCCTGGGGGTTAGACCCCTCAGGTGTGGATGCTATTGGAGGCGTCACGGCTCCTCCCCTAGCACCCCGTCATCTGCCTCCGCAACATCCTCTAACCATGATTACCTGCACACACACAATCAACTCTATTAGCAACAGTATAATCAAATCATGTCAATGAAAGCTGTAGCAATCCAAAGTCGTGGGTTGAACCCGCTCTGATACCATATGTAGCATACCTCCCATTTCGTACAACAACAAACCTTTGGTAACCAGTGAAAAAATTTTCTTTTGTGTGTGCACGTGCGTACAAGGGTAATAAATACATTATTCTTTGCATCGCAACACTACGACAAACAAGATGCACGCAACGACGACCACAACCTAATGACCTAAGATGCACATCAAGTATCTGCATGCAATGAACGACAATCAATCAACAAATAAATAAGACTAACTACCCACCCATCCTTCCCTGCAATGGTTAGGACCTCAAAGACACATAAGCAACACTCAAGCCCAGGTTCCTATCGATTTTAACCATTTAAGGTCTCAAGGCTCATGATTGTTCTGAGGAACATGGAGGTGTCTACAACCCGCCTAACACAAGCAGACCAAGTCTTCTAAGAAAATGACAATAACATAACCATCAAGATTTCAAACAACAAGGTTATCTACATTAAGGCATTTTACAATAGTGATTCTTTATTAACTCATTACTACAATTACAGTATTGCATGGGAGGTGTATTTTAAATCAAATTACAAGACAATGACAAATAATATAGCAGGCAAGGTATTTAACACAGTCTATTCTGACCTCCATTACGAGCCTGACTTCGCAGTCTAGAGTGCATATTGACATCAAGGTATAATCTAATTTAGTCTTAAAACATGTTCATTTGCGAAATTTTAAATTATAAAAGTCCTCAGAACTCCATCTGAATCAATTTGCCTTAAATTATTATTATTGTTATAGGTATTTTATTTTATACTCACGATCTAATAATCAGGTAGTTATGTATATAAATCAATACAACAAGAAATAGATTATTCACCTCTTGACAATCCTTACACTAAAATCCTCATCCCACAAATAATATATAAGAATACTTGTAAATTATAATCATAGTATTATTTCGAAGAAAATCATGGTAATAGCTTATGGAGTACTGAGAGGTCAAGGAATAAGTAGTCTTGGCACAAGTTAAAAACATTAAAGTAAATAAACTATTTTATATAAAATGGAACTATTGCACAAGTTAAAAACATTAAAGTAAATAAACTAATTGATGTCAAGATGAATCTATTGCACAAGTTAAAATCATTAAAGTAACTAAACTATTTTATATCAAGTTGAAACTATGGCTCAAGCTAAAACATTAAAGTAACTAAACTATTTTATATCAAGATGAAACAATTGACCCATCAATAAAATCATATAAGGAAATACATAGTGCCAATACTTTAAAAGAAAATAATTAAATATATGTATAGGTGATTACAATTCTCATGTCACAATATTATGAAGTTCTTTACATTCATCAAAATTTAGATTTAAAGATTTGGTATTTTAACTATTTCCTTAGAAAAGAATAAATACAAGCTAAATACGAATTCCAAGAAGATAATGCCTCCCAGTAATAATTAGGAACCATCATACATATAAAATACTGGCGAACAATCCTTCTAACTTAAGGAGACTTGTGTAAGCTATTTTCTTCGTATGGACCTCGAATTAAATTAAGCAAAGGATTAACTCACATATAATTATACCTAAGGGCGCTACCATAAAGAGTCTAATGATTCCCGTAAGAATTTACATGGCACATAGGTGGAGAATCTGTCCACTTTTTCCAGTCGCACAGGTGGGTACAGAGGTCTAAATGGCTACGGTCCAGATAATAAGTTACTACCCGTTCGATTTTTAATACCAAAACAAAACTTGGCTGCCAATCGACCTGTCCCTTAATTAGATTCCGTCAAATTTTAGAAACAAAATATTACAGTAACAAGAACTAACGGTTGTGCGTGCACACCATAAGGTCAATTGGGAAATTAATGCGCACATGCCAGGAAATCACAATTCAAATGGCAGTTTTATCCTGACAGTATCAAGAGATTCCCTGCCATAGCCGTGCATCACGTGACTCGTAGAGGTGGGAAAAAATTGTAAGAATTTAACACCGGGCAGAGGCGAAAATGGTAAGAATTGGACACGGTTTACAGGGGCGAAAGGGCATGGACTTACACAGTTTGCAAAGTAGCAAATTTCCAAATCTTAACCTAGTTTTGCAGGGGCGAATTTGGACGATTTTAAAATAGCTACAAATAAAAATTTATCCAACCATGATGTAAAACATTCACATAGGTAGTATTGTGGCTTTGCGAGTAATATTGCAGCCAACATAGAGGCATGAATTGGCAGAAGAAAACGGCTATACAGCCATACCAAAAAAACTATTCACAGATGCCATGTTACACAACCATTGTAAGTACAATTTTGCAGAGGGTAGGTTTATGCAGCCAAACACAAAAGAAACCGTAGGGGTAAAATAAATTCCCCAATCAGACACAACATTAAGGATAAAATCTTTATTTAATTGTCAATAAAATCCATGAAAAAGGAATAATAAATCCATAGTTATTGGTAATGATTATCATTATCCCATGATGTTTAATGATAAACATGCTATCAGAGATAACAACATTTAATACTGTTAAATCGTTCTAAATATCTATCATTCTCTGAATATTAAACGCGTTATGCAATACATATAAATCGTTGTCCAATAAATTGTTGTCAACAATAATGAACGCAGTCCAGATTCTTGGTGCATAGTGTTCTAAGAATTTCCCTGTGTATTTCATGGAAGGAACGCAGGCCTAAGTAAATATTGCATTTATAAGTAAACTCACAGCTATAACATCAAATTAAAGCAGTCATATAAAAAGAAAACAATGTAGAATGAGGTTAAAAGCCTCATGCATCTCATAATACCAATAAAAATGATGACTGCAGTGTGAGAATGTCAGGGCCATAAGGGTAACGGATCAAAGGGATCGCATGGTTTCTATCAGTCAAGGCGTGGAAAATAACATCAAGGAAGAAAGATAATACCAATGCCAAGGTCGTACTGAAGGACGCAAGTCAAGTAATCAGCTAGGCTAAGAAAAAGGGGTCTGCTATCAATCTAAACACCCAATCCATTACAATCAATATTTAGATCCAAGCATTAGTCATAATGCATTTTACTCTACTAAATAAAAGAGCATACCTTTGCCTTATCGCCCGCTTCGATGACGTCTACGCGCTCTGTGCCACTTCCACTCGTCGATCGTCGAGACCTCACTGGTACCTCCCAACCAATGCTAGGGGTACTCTTCTTCCCCCTTAGCCCCCTGAGCCGCAAAGGGGCCACACACTATCCAGATGGTACATCTAGCTCCCAGCTCACCTCGCAAGGCCGAGCTACCACTCCCACAAGTAAATCAGTCAAGTCACTATTCCTGCAACGTAACGTTACACTAACAGTAGATCCCCTTCTTCCTTCTCCTCCCTCTCTTTTATAGAGTTTTCCAACTTCCTTTCTTTCCCTAAATCTCATTTAATTTAAGTTTTAATAAAAATTCCTAAAAATTCTCCTTCGTACAAGTGTCATCCATCCCCCACATTTCTCCATTAGTTATTTTCTTTAATTAATTAATTGTATTATTTCCCTCACCCACCTAGAGTTACTCCTAAAATCACTCCTAGATGTCCCTAGATTCCCTTACATGTTTTAAAGGTTTTCCCTAAAATGAAATTGCTAAATCAGTTCAAAATTAGAAGGTTTTTAAATGTAGATTCTTTACTAAGTTGGTTTCCCACTTTTTACCATCAGTTTCCCTCTTACCCTCTTTAGGTTACCTCCTTTCCCTAATTTCCTATTTTTTATAATTTCCCTCTTTCCCCTTTCAGTACCGCTAAAAACGACAGTTGTGCAACTAACCTCTTTTTCCTTTTTTGATTAATTTAGTATCCCCCTTTTTTTAAAGCTAACAAAAGTTAACATAATTAATTTCCTCTTTATATTTTATATACACAGATATTATTTAATTTCTTACTCTCTTCATTTTACCCCAAAAATTTATGAAGACCAAAATTATTACTTAAGTGGTTTTTATTTTAAATTTTATTATTTTATTTTTAAATGGATATTTTCTTAAGGGTAGACAAAATTTTACCTCAAGCGAAGTTTTAGACTTAGAACTTAGATTCTGAACTGGGCGACATTAATTAGGGAAGTTGTTTTAAAATTTCTTAATGTGTTGTTTGTCTTAGGGCCATCTAGGTTCATCCCTCTATCATCATCAACGCGACGTGCCCTTCATGATGCACTAGGTGCTCCAAAGGTGCCACTTGCCTCATCTGTTCCTTTGCGCGACATGCCCTTCAGGATACACTACGTGCTCCAAGGGTGCCACTCGCCTCTTGACTGATTGGTAGACATCAATAACCCCTGGAGTCAACACTCCGCCAGGTGAACTTGTGGGAGACTAAGGGATTCTAAGGAATAAGGCCCCCACCTTATTGCGCACCCCTTAGAATCATCACAAGCGACTGTCGCAGTCTGCCCTCACGGTATCATGGGTCCTCTCGAACTAGGTAATTGTTAACCTACAGTTCGAGCCATGACGGGAGTGCTAGTAGGCTGTGGCAGGGCTGCTATCCACACCTCTCCCTCAACCTCTCTGGTAGTCGTGTGTGACCCCTTTACTCCATATGTGAGTCTGGTCGGCAAGCTATCGTCAGCCTTCATCATCAACAAATCATGTCAGACATATCCACATCATATCATCTAATCAAATGTACCAACATCACAGTAAAAAAATCAAACCCCAATGGTACACTCCCTTACTCGATCCGGAGTCCAACGGGTTCCATCGATGCCTCTGCATCCTCAAGGTCCAAAACCATGCACACTCAGTAAAACTGAGTCAATAGCACCTATCTATGTCAATGCAGTAAAACAACATGTCATCTACCCATAACAAATCATAATCAAAGTCAATTTTTTTAATAGCATAATAATCTGGATCACTTGCGAGCAAGTGTCCTCAAAAAATAAGTTCGCTCAGTGCGCCAGAACAGGATGTTATAGCAAAAAAAATGACACCATTTGTGGCACTCTATGGATACCACCCTCCTTCTATCACTTCTTCTCTAAAAGGAAAATCTAAGGTTCAAGCAGTGGAAGATCACATCAAGCATCAACAACAAGTTCTCCAAATCTTAAAGGACAATCTGACCATGGCACAAAATCACATGAAACAATAAGCAGATCAACATCATAGTGAAAGAAGTTTTGAAGTAGGGGATTGGGTGTTTTTAAGACTATAACCATATAAACATATGTCCCTCAAGAAAGCCAAGAAGGATAATAAATTATCACCAAAGTATTATGGCCCTTATAAGGTGTTGCAAAAGATTGGTACTATGGCATACAATTTGGAGTTGTCTGCATCTTCACGAGTACACCCAGTTTTCCATGTTTCATGCTTAAAGAAGGTTATAGGCAACAAGACCCCAATTCAAACTATATTTCCAGAACTTGAAGAGCAAGGAAAAATCATATTGGAGCCTGAAGCCATCACTAACACAAGAATTCGCTAGTTGAGGAATAGATACATTTCAGAGTATCTCATTAAATGGAGGAAACTACCGGCTGAAGATTCCACTTGGGAAGATAAGTCTTTTATAAAGAAGCATCCATAGTTACTCAAGCGTTGCGGACAACACTTATCTCAAGGGGAGGGGCATGTTAAGCCATAATATTGGCTCATTAACCCTTAATTGGGGCATATTACATTAGTAATGTTATTTTATTTATGTCGGTTTTATTCCATTAGTTGTAATAATACCTCCTAGTCTCCTATATATACCAAGTAGACATTTTCATTTGGAATCATATTGTACTTGAACATTTATGTGGGGTAAAAGGAGGTTTCCCCCTCGAAGAGGCTTATT
>CBVK0101698510.1:0-13271 GCA_900067695.1 Picea abies | reverse complement strand
GTTAATGAGGTATCTAAGAGCATAGTGATCAGTGAACATCTTGAAATGTTGGACTAACAAATAGTGTCTGAATTTATGCAATGAATACACCATAACCAAACCTTCTCTTTTTGTTGTGTTGTAATTATGTTATGAATTTGACAGTTTCCTATTTGCAAATGCTATTGGGTGATGTAAATCACCTTCTCCTAGTTGTGTGAGTAATTATCCAAGTGATATTGAAGAGGAATCCACATGAACATGGAACTCCTTTGACCAATATAGAAACACCATAATTGGCATTGTCACCATTTTCTTCTTCAAGATGTATAAACTATGTTGGCACTCATCATTTCACTGAAACTTAATATCCTTCTTCAACAATTTCTCCATGGGTGTAGTAATTTGTGCATATCTCCTTATGAACTTCCTATAGTAGCTTGTATGACCAAGTGTATATTTTAACTAGAACACTGACTTAGGTGGTGGTAAATTAACAATGACAACAATCTTCACAGGATGAACCAACATACCCTATATACACACCACATTCCCTAGAAAAATTCAAAGTGGTGCACTAAATATGTATTTCATAATGCTCAAAGAGATTTGGCACTGTCTACACCTATATAACATCAATATGATCACCTCAACATGATCTTTCAATAAACTAAATACTATCCAATCATCCCAATAAACTTCCAGAAACTTATGAATAAAATACTTAAATGCAACTACCACTACCCTTGAGAAAATAGTAGGGGAATTATTGAACCCAAATGGAATGATTGTGTACTGATATGACCCCCATTCTATGGAAAATTTAGTCTTATGGTGATCTTATGGTGCCATTCTAATCTGGTGATGCCCTGGAAATACATCAGTAAATGAGTATGTTTCTTGTCCTCCTACATTCCCCAATATTTCATCTGTAAATGGAGTAGGGAAGGGATCATGAAAAAAAGAATCATTCAACTTCCTTAATTCTACATAGATACTTATTCACCCTTGCTTCTTCTCTTACAATACCATAGGGTTAATCCACTAAGATTCTTCCATACATTCTATTACACAGGCCTTTAACATTTTATCAATCTTTGCCTTCACTTTCTTCTTATACATTGGGTTCAACCTGTAAGGTCTCTATCTTATTGGTTTGGAATCTGGTTTCAAAGGGATATCCATTTCTCCAAGTTATCCTACTACCCCCTTCATTTATTAAAATTTCATTGGAAACAAATCACTATACTCACGCAGTAACTATGTTATTCTTTCCACTGTCTGGTTGTACCAATAGTCACCAATACTTGCAATCTTTGGATTTTTTTTTGTTCCAATATTTACCTTCTTTATCTTCAATGGTGCAGAAAAATATTATGAATGTAACTGTGGACCTTCTACTTCTCTTTCCCATTCAACTTTTGTAATCTAAATATCACGTGGCTTTTCTTCTGTTGGGTCATCTTCTGTGATGTGGTAACAATGTAACAATTGTCTGAGTGTCTATTGATTTTTATTCTGATAGGTCGTGACAATTTCAACTTCAAGTTCTTCAAATATCCTATATTTCACCAACTTCAGTGTTGTATCTATCTATGGATTCTCATGTTCAAATGCAAATGTGATCACAAAATTCTACTGCAACTCTTCCCAATTTGTAGTTTCTCTGCCCAGTTCCAATTCTGTAAACCAATTCCTTGGGATGCCTTCTAATGTATGAATTAAGTGATGTGTCCAATACTTTGGTGGTACAAATATCCATTGAGTTATCCATCTATCTATATTTTATCTGGATTATCCTATTCCATCATATTTCACTAGATATTTCTTCTCTTGTTCTGCACCAAATCTTATGCGCAGTAACCTCTTGCACTGATGCCAGTTATTGATCTTCTCTTTGTGAGTACCCCACGAACATGAAGGGGTTGGTTTTAAGGAAATATCCAAACTAGTAACCTATGATTCTCCAAAACTTATAACTCAAAATTTCTTAAAAATTCTTCTAAATTATTATGACCATAAAAATTTGGAGGTTCTCTTACCTCTGTGCCAACCCATATTAGTGTACATGTCATCCTTGCACATATTCTGGTAGATAAATCATGTAAGTGTTGCTACCAATTCTCTAGTCCTGTATTAGAATCTGAAGCACAAGAACTAATTCTTCTCCAACTAAGAATTCCATCTGTTGTTGGGTTGATGTAATCTTCCTCTCGTGTGGTAGTTCTATACAACTTATTTATCTCTTCTAGGATAAAATTTTATGTTGTTGGTTCGACATATCTGCCACCTTTTGAAGGATATAATGGTGCAATGACTCTATACTCTCCTAATTCAAAGATCATTTTCTTGGTCTTCAATTTGATGATAGCTTGATTATCAAATGCCTATTCCAGTCCCAACAATTTTGGATAAGGTGTAGTATTATTCACTATATCAATCACTTCAAATTATTCCATAGTGTGCACACCATATAAATACAATGGTATTCCTTTCAATATACCAATTGGTATCACCCTATGCTAATTTTCTAGCTTCAACTGAATAGGTGAAAATTCCAAAGTAGGTTCCCCCATGAATTCCCATGTCTTCTTAGGTAGAACATTTAATTCAAACCCCAAGTCTAATATGATGTCACCGATGTTAAAATCTCCAATATTTTCATTTAACCTGAAATCCCCATTTTTCCTTGTCTTCTTATGGACATGATTGAATGTCTTTTATTCTAATTTCATCTCTTCTCCAGAATTTCACTTTCCCAACAGACTATGTAATAATTGTAAAGAGGTTTTGTCATTCAATAACTTTAAGCAAGACCGCAAAATGTTTCTTAGATTACTTACTTGTTATGAAGACTGATATCTGTTGGTATGATTAAATAGATGAGGCATATTGTATATTAGTACATCATCTATTGGCTTTGTACCAGAATTAGAAGCAATATTATCCTTCAAAATCTCTTGTTTGACCTCCTCGAATGTCTCCTTTTCTTTGCATACATAAAATTGTTGTTGAGGTGTTGTATTCTTTATAACCCACTAGTGTTGGTCCTGTTTCTACTTTACTACATTTTCTCTTGTCTTGGTTCCACCTCTAGTAACTATATTGATATTCTTTCCATCCTCTTCTCTGGTTTCCACAATAGTCCATTGAACATTCTGATTGTTTTGGTTCCTTTTTTCCTGTATATTTGTTAACAATGTAGGATAGTCTTCTGTGTCATGATATATTTCAAAACAATACATGCATGCCATCGGTGGTTGTGGACAATCCCTTGCACAATGTCCAAGTTTCTTACAATTGTGACATGTTATTGGTCCTCTACCTCCTCCAAATCCTCTTCCTCCACAACCTCCTCCTTTGAATCCTCCTCTGTTACCTTAATTATCTATGTGCTGTGTATTATATTGTGGTACTTGATTATACTGTGGTTGTGCATTATTATGGTGCTACAAACTGCTACACCTTATTATACTTTGTTGGCACTATTAAATGTTGTGTGTTATTATATGGTTGTGTAGGTGGACCTATCATTGGTTCATCTTGCATCCTATAAGCATATGAAATCATCTCCTTCAATATTTCCAAGGTTCTACAATCCTTGTCTTCATGTCCTACTGGCTTGCAAAAATTGCAGAATGTTCTCTTGGGAATTTTTGATATTTTTCATCATGGGACAATGATAGGGATCATGTCCATGTGTTCTACATATTTCACACCATGGTCCTCCTATAGGTAAAGTATTTGGAATCCCTGCTTCCAAGTATTTCTCAAATGTTGGGCACTCATTCTTATGATGTCCTTTTGTTCTGCATAAAGTACACTTGACAACATCTATTTTCTCTTTTCCTTTATTTTGATTCAACTGAAATTTCATATTATTTAGATATATGCTCAACTCTTCTACAACTAGATCTGTATGTTTATATTGATTCTCCTCCAATTGCAAGGCTTCTTGCAGAGCCTCAACCTGATTTTGAAAAAAACAATTCCTCAATGGATACTTAATATGTGCCAATAATGAATTAACAAATAAGTTTCTATGTTGCATATCTGTTATAGGATATTTCAACTTACCTTTCAGTCTCTTTAAATCCTATTCAACTTTCCAAACTTACTCCCCTAGCGTATGTTTTATTTCTATCATCTCATTCATTAACTAATTCTCTGAACTTGGTCTCTGAAATTCATTGATTAATTCCTTCTTCACATATGTGATGGTTGTAGGTGCTCCTTGTGGTTTGTTTACTCCGGGGACCATTTACTAGTCCAGTGCATGGTCTCTGAATGTGGTTGAAAGCTACACCACTTTTGTATCTTCATTTTTGATATGCCTAGCTTCCTAAATCTTGTCACAAATAAACAAATGCTTCTCTAGGTCCTCTAAACTTTCTCCATGAAATTGTGGTAACCACATAGTTGGATTTGCTCCTACCATTGTAAATTTTGTTGTACTACCACCTTTGTGCATTGTAGATGTGAGGCTGACCAGTGTCGCACTAAGTTCCACAACTTGTGACATGACCCTCAGTTACAATTCATAACTTTGTCTCCAAAACTAACTCTATGGTCTCTATTGTGCAAAAAGAACTCTAACTCTTCTCACTAGTTAGATATTACCTGAGATAGATCAGATAAGATGATATCATCAGATCTTACAATACACATTATACTACAAAATTGGGTAAAAACATGTTACATCAATGAGCAAAACCCTAACCCTAGTGTAATAGGTTTTTCTACATTCTAACTTCTTATGCACACAGTTTATCCATGTCCGTCTTCTTTTCCTTTAACTTTCTTCTTCCTTGTGCTTCTTTTCCTGGTTCTCTAGCATGCAATCCTTTTCTGGTCCCTTTCTTAACTACTTCATTAATTGTTTCACATTTCTCCAAAATGGCCTACACTAACAGGCCCCCAACACTTACCTGTGGCTCGTCCTAAGCCACCGAGGTAGTGTTTTCATCTTGCACTCAATTCTCCAACACATCAAATTTTCCTGCAATCTCTTCAACTCAAGTGTTTATTTGTATTCTCTTCTCTAGTAAAGACTCCACCGTATGCATATTGATATGTTCCTTCAAAAATCCTTCAGTCTCCAAACTCATGTTTCCAATGTTCCCCTTAGCACATTGGAAACAAAGGTTGAGGAAGCTCCAGGCGCATCCTCATCAGAGCCGATGTTTCCTCATGACTACATACCATCAAGGAAGGATGATGCCCCACCAGTCACACTATAAAAGACTCCATATCATATGATGGTGATACCATACATTCTAGAGGTAGTCATCATCAACGAAGACATGTTGGGGAGGGTGCCTCAGCTGAAATATGTCAACCATGACATTATCGACGTGGTGAAGTTAACTTAAACTTGCACCTCACGAATACCTGGAAATAAAAATAGATCCACTTACAAAAAAAAGCATACCAGTGGCCAAGGTCTAGGCCATAGGATTGGAGTGAGTAGGCCTCCTTAAATTGTTTGACATCCCACACTTTGGCTGCATAAATGAATTCAATGCATTTGTCAAACTCCTACTATATTGCATACATGGGGGGTACATGTGGCTAGATAGGCCAATTTCAATTGATAAGGACCTGATAGCATGAACTACTAGACTTCCCAACCAGGGGAAAGACCCTACCATGTTATTTGTAGATAATAAGACAAAAAGAGCACAATCAGAGGCTATGCAAGTGAAGTTTCACATGGTTAGAGGGCTACGTGGCTTGAATGTACCAACTATATGTGACCCCATAATTCAAATAGCCATACAAATCCTAGCATGCAAACTGCTATGGAAATGAAGGAAGGATCAATTCCTAGCATGGGTAATAGCTTCCACAGATCTATGTGTAGAAGGAACTACAATGAGTTGTGCCCCTTTCTTACTGAACTGGTTCCCAGTAGAATGCATTGAAGCCCAAGATAAGGGGATGGATTTTCAGTACCCCTAGCTCTTGATCTTGATTAAATTCACAACATGGGTAGAGATGGAGGACACACAGTTATTAGAGCTGAGGGGGAAGCTGTGCATAGCAGCAAAATACCATAATTTATTGTCCTCAACAAATGAAATGAGGAAGATGGACAACAATGTATAATTCTCTCTCTATTCTAAAAGAATTCGACAGAGTATCAAGAACACACTCTGCATGTCACCACAATTGGTGGAGGCATATGCGTTATAGCAAGATTTGCTTCACCCTATGTAATCTTACACATAAGGCCTTTTTCCATTTCCCCATGCAGACTTATCATCCATGTTTCTAAATCCCAAAGCTAACAATACATATTTTTTGACATGTATACACCTTTCCCACTATACATCATGCGTATACGTAGGCTGCACCACGAAAACCCGTGTACATTGGGATTTGTGCCCAAAAAATGAAAATTAATGTCAGGTTTCCATGCCACGATAGAATATCTATGATCCTTGGCCTTCCATATATTGGAAATGTTCTGAATCAACCCTTCAGTTCCATTTGAAGGCTATAAATGGGCCAATTCTGAGCTATGGAAAAGAGGAGAAAGAATTCAATTTTGAGAGAAAAGTTACTCTGGAGAAATTATTTACTTCATATTGAGTGTGCATCCCTTTGTCCTTTAAGTCTAAACACAGTGTTCAACCCCCAAGATATTCCCTTATTGATTGAGAACCTCATTGTTTCTCTTTTATGAGCTTGCCTTCGGTGGAGGATTGAAGTGGTGGAGGCCCAACTGGAAGGAACTTAGTTTCTCAGTTCTGAACCGTGCCGACACGGAAGTCTATAACATTTTCACTTCTGCTGATCATATATTAAAAGAAATACTCTTTTCCCATCCAATTGATATCTTGCAAATATTTGAATTATTATTACATGGGCATATTTTTCATGTTTATTAATGGATTATGCTATTGAATGTGCTAACATCATTTATTATCACCATATGCTTGCTTTGCTTGGTTGTTGAGGGCCTGTTGCAGGTATATTGCTTTGGGTCGAGTGCTCGACGGTGGACTCCATCGAACATCTAGACAAGGTAGGAATTTTATCTTATCTTGCTAGCATATTTGTTTACATCGCATACTTGATAAGAGAGTTGATTTCTGCAGTCATTTACGTCTATTGTGGTTTACCCTAGCCATAGAGATTTTTTCCTCGTAACAAAATTCATGACCATACTGGGGATTGAATCTTCTTTCTTAGGGTTTGGAGTACTTTTATCCTTAGATTTCTCTTGTTCCTATTGTGTTTCTTGTCATATCATTGCTTGATAACCTCTGTTCACTTTGGGTCTGAGTTTTTCAGCCTTCTCCCTTTCCAAGCTTTGTTTTTGAAACATATACATGTTTTTTGTCTTGACAGTCACGTATATACGCGGGTTGTCCCATTGCAAGCTGTGTACATACACTTTGTTTCCTTGAACAGTCATGTGCATCAACCTTCTTTTCTTGTTTACTGGGTCTGGTGGTTGTTGGGTGGGATTTGATGTTTGTTGAGTCTTCTTAGGTCTTTGTAGTGACTGTTGAGTGCCTGTGGGATGACAGGAAACCTATCTAGGGTTGAATTTTTGGGCAGAGTCTTTCTCATCACCTTTTCATTTTGATTGTCCTTGTACATTGGGTTGGGTGCTTTGCTCCTTGATATTTTTCTTGAGTTATCTCTTTCTATACACAATAGAGTTTTATATATCAAGTTGTTGTTCAGTCCATGCATTTTCACTTTCCTTATATTGAAAATACAAAAATATTAGGCATTTTGCATTTCTTGGCATTTTGTATCTTTTAAGTCTTGGTCATTAGCTTAGTGCATGTAATGCAAGATTGCATTTTTACTTCAGAATTGCAGAGTTGAAATTGAAAATTGCATTTGTTATTGGAAGCATATCATTCACTAAAAATTGAAGTTAGGACTTTGCATTGTATTCATATTTACTTTTCATGCTGAGTCATAACATCATGAGTTTCACTACCATACCTTTTTGAGTAATCACGGCCACTAAAATTAACACTATAATTTAAAATTGATTAGTCATGATTTTATTTCTAGGGTGCACAAACTAGCTTAGGATTTAGTGCCTTGGCATAGGATTTTGTGAGTAAACTTCTCCAAGGCAAATAAATCAATATATGTGTTTCACAAAGGGAGTAGAGAAATCCATTGTATAATTGGTAATATCAGGAGGCTCCGCTCACACCAGAGTTAATCACGAGGTTGCACGAGGTTGGTTGAAGGGATATCCCCTTGATACCTTCTTAGCATCAGAGATATTTTTGGGGATCTATTTGTATTTGGGGATGTTGCTAGTGCCTTTACCTCCGTGAGAGGCAGTACTTTCAAGGTTTTGGGATTTACTACCCTACCCATACGGTGGACTTGACTTACGACTGCGTGCCTGTGAATCAATTATAAATTGGTTGCTTAGTTTCTTGACTTAGGTGCCACATAGGTTACTTACAAGGGTTATTCTATAGATACCTTAGGTCAGATAAGGGTCAAACATCACACAACCTTTATGGAGGATTACCTCTCCGGGGGGATCTAACTGAGTAGTTGTTAATCCCACGAGGGATCTTATAACTGATTATGTTACCTATGATCTTTAGCAAGGAGTCTTAGGCCCCTCTTGGGTGAGACATACCTTATTTATGGAGGGAGGCCACTTTCAACCACTTTAACTCGTTTGTGTGCATATTGGCCATTTCATTTTTGGTGTGCTCTTTGATTACTAGTTGGCCTCAGGAGTTTTTACTGAGTTTTCATTATTATGGGTAGTGAAGGTCCTTTGGATTCCTCATTTACTGATAACATCCCCATGATGTTCACTCATTTTATGGGGGTAAATTCGTCAATTTTTCATAATGGCATGTAGAACTATGACACTCAGTCTACGCCTTGGCTCTCTAGTCATTTTCCTATTGATATTCCTTCACATTTTCAATCCTCTCCTTGGTCCACTTATATGAATCCTAGCATTGGATCTGGAGGCACCATGGCCCCGATGCCTACGTATTCATTTGATATGAGTCATGTCCCTCAAACAACTCTCACTGTGGAAGGTTAGAACCTCCCCTCTTACAGATCCAGTCCTAGCTATGCTCTGTCAGGAGATAATACTCAAATAGGTGTTTATTCTACTTATTACACCCCATCCGTGTATCCTTCATTTGATATGCGTGTTCCTTCGAACATTTTTCCCAGGGCAGGTCCACACATATCCCCGGGTATTTCATACACAATTCGGGCCACCCTCTTCACAGAACACCTTCACAAGGGAGAAAGATATATCCTGTAATGATCCCAAGCCATTATGTAAGGATCATTACTATTTTGGTGTCTTTTTAGAACCTTTTTCTGAGTGAGGTATTTCATCAAACACTTTGTTGATCTACCTTTTAGATGTGTTTATATGTGTGTATGCAGCAAATAATAGAAAGAGATAACCATGGAACATACCTCAACCATATGCAATATCTCAATTCTTCTTTATTCATAAAATAGAGAAACCTGCTACAATGGAGATGCCGATCTAGAATGCTCAACAGATGGCCAAGAAGATAGACAATAGATAAGAGCTGCTACAAAATGCTCCTGCTAATACAAAAGATGCCTCCAAAGGCTGAATAAGAAATGAAGATCAATACAAGAAGATCTGAATGCCAAACTCTCCAGTTGAAGAATGTCATGCTCCAATAGAAGGCTGAAACCCTCAATAACTTGGCCCTACTGCCAAAAGTGTCAAATCACCCTATGATGATGTCCCAAAGTGGGGACATTACAGTCCTCCCTGCTAGAAAATTACTTGTCCTCAAGAAATAGCCAAATCCACTCAACTAAAATGCCAGGATCCCATGTCCACCTATGGGATACACAGTAGAGCCCCTCGAAAGATGAACAACAGTGCATTCCACCCCCTGGATCCCATATCAAGAAGTGAACTGTAATACACTGCGAAGCATAGTCCTGAAAGATATCAATCCTGTGAACCTCCTGCATATGACACATGGCCTCATATCATAATGAGTCCATCCTCCAAATCTCTACCAAGATCCACATGGGCTCCATCAACTGCACATGCTGATGTCCAACCAAGGTGATGCAAGATCTCTATGAGGCACCCCCAAGCGATGTGCTCCTCTCGACACTGAACATCAATGGAAAGTTAGAATAACTTTCCCCTGCAATGGTCCACTCTCCCCTGTCGGTCAATGAACTGCTCAATCCTGAAATCTCTGGGTCCCATGCTAACCTCTGTCGATGATCCTCATGCTGACACTGCACTACTCTGATCATGACTGTCAACCCCCTGCATACATTTTGAATCCTCCTCTCCTGGGTCCTCAAGCTAAAACACCTGTGACCATCAGACCTGTTGTCCAGAAACTGTATCTATAAAGGCATCTCTGTAGAAGAAGTACCTATCCAAACATCTCCATGCCCTATCATGATGATCACGTGAAAGGAAGGGTCTCACCCCATAGGACAAGTACCTGCAGACCCACTCCCAACCAAACCAAGGTGGAGTGTGTGGCTCTCTAGTGCAACTTGGGTCAACATGAGCATCATGCTAACAAAATGGAATCCTAGGTCCCATGGCAAGCTTGGAAGTTTATCACTTCCAATATCCTCTAATTGCTGCTGTGTGAAGCTAATCACTGTCAAAATCCATCTTTGCTCATCTGTCGTCACCTGGTCTATGATGCTCACCATCACGCGCCAAGTCTCAACTGTCTGTCTAACACAGTCCACCTCTGACTTGCTATATGCTATAAAAGTACTCCTATCATGACGTCTCAGCCTACTCACTCTCCATTCCCTCAGCCACGACCTATCCCTCCTTATGTTGTTGTCTATGATAAAAGTGTCAGGATGGGCTAATAGAAACATCTGCAGCTGACTATAGGATTGAAAGGTGTCACATGCTTTGGTCAATCCCAAAGATTCGACCAGAATCTTGTCCATCAATATCCATGATAACTGCTCTCCTGTGGTCATCACCGAGTCCCAACCATCTAGTACAACCAGAAGTAACCCCTCCAACTGCTGGTCAACCAACCTCCATCTCTCATCTACCATGCAACTGTTGAAATGGTGAAGGTGATCTCCCACAACTATGTGTTGCTACAGAGGAGTGACATCTACATACTCCCCTGAGTGTGTCTCCTCCCTGCAAGGCACTATACCCCTCTGAATGCCACCATACACCTAGGCATCTCTCTATGAGCTATCACTCATCACGGTATGCTCCGGCATACTCATGTCATCTCCCGCAAACTCATGCCGCCTCACAGATCCTGGGCGTGTAGCGAGATCAATCTCTATATGGAGATCAACCACTCTCAAGACATAAATGGATGTGTCCCCCATCGACTAGTGATCCTCTACTAGATCATCAACATCCTCTATTAATGTGACTGATTGATACATTTGACTGTCCACTAAGACAGATGAAGTGGATCTATGACGAATCTCCTCAAGAGACCCATCTGATATAGACTCTGATTCTTGAAGGGTGGTCTATGTGCCTCTCAAGAATCCTTGAGTTCTCTCCAACTCCTGAGTGAGTCAGTCTACCTCCAACTCCTGCCCCCTCAGGGCCCTATGATACAACTCGCCAATCCCCAGTAGGTAATCTCTATCTGTCAACAATTGTTGGTAGTCAATCCTCATCATAGACACTCTCTCCCGGAGAGTGTGAAAATCATCCATGGAAAATCCTCCATCTGAGCTACCCTGTGCCACTGATTCTCTCCAACCATAATCTGCCATCACTGCATGCATGTCATCAATATGTCTAGTGGCTGCCTTGATCATAGCCTCACTAACTCCCAATTTTGCTGCTAAGTGGTGTGACTCCTGATCATAGTCATGCTGGGGTACCCCCTCATGCCTCTCACTACTAGTGCCATCACTAACAACACTCTCTGCAGAAGATAAAGTGATGAACTGCCTATTGTCTACTATGCCACTAGGTACTCCTGTATGCCACTGCATCCCATCACTAGATTCCATCTCCCCCTGAATCACACTGTATCCTGTATGAGCAGATGTATCCTCCTTTGCACTCAACCTGCTACTATCATCTGTGCCTGGATCCCATATAGCTGTATCCAGGCACGTGCTATCGTCATCCTGACTACCAAAGAGTGCATCCTCATCCATGCAATCTGATCCTAGAAGTAAGTGCTCCATCCACCTGTCAACCTCTGCCATCTGCTCAACCACTGGAGTCTCCAATAGCTGTGACTCCATCTCCTTTGACTAACCTATATGTGTGGGGTCAATTGCATGTACGTCTTGTACCTCCTCCTGGATCTGTGGGTCTACCTATCCATGGTGTGCATCCCTCACACTAGGCTCATCCATCATACATGACATGCCACTGATCTCCTCATCTGACGTGGCTATCATGGGTTTCTGAATAGGTGTCAGATGTGTCATGGCCCCCATAGGAAGCTCATCATCTCTAGGTGCTAACACGTGTGACTCCTCACTAGTGTCACCACTCTGCTAAGGCATAAGGTCATCAATGGTATGTGATGTGCCTACTGAGACACTGGGGCTATCGTCCTATCCATCCAGCTGCCTATCCACTACACAAGGGTCATCTTCCTCCTTAAGCCTACAAGCATCACTAGCCTCTGTGCAAGGGTCATCGTCACTATCCTCTGAGGTAGAGTCACTATCACTAGCCTCTGTGCAAGAGTCACTGTCATCATCTGACTGCTCTGAATCCTCATCATCATTATCATAGTGTACCTCAATGATATGCTTCTTACCCTTACCCCTACACCTATGATTTGGTTCCCAAGAAACCTTGCAATTATAGCAAAGTTGCGTGCTCCTAATGGGTGTGGGGTTTCTCTGTGCTTCCTTCCATCTAGTTGCTCTGGCTCTGCCTCCCTCTGCTATGCTGGTCCAATATGTCACCTCATCTTCGTTCCAACTGGGGTTTTTCATGGATATAAAATTTTGAAGCATTATTAGAGGCCCAAGTCTCTCACAAAGTGCATGATATTCTATTTCACAACTCACAACTATTCCAACAAAATCTATAGACCCCATCTTTCCTTATAGAAGATCCCTAAGGCTAGCAGGAGTCTAAACTCTGATACCACTGTAATGATCCCAAGCCATTATGCAAGGATCATTACTGTTTTGGTGTCTTTTTAGAACCTTTTTCTGAGTGAGGTATTTCATCAAACACTTTACTAATCTACCTTTTAGATGTGTTTATATGTGTGTATGCCACAAATAACAGAAAGAGATAACCATGGAACATACCTCAACCATATGCAATA
>CBVK0101698508.1:0-10627 GCA_900067695.1 Picea abies | reverse complement strand
GAGATCTACACTCTTTCCCTACACGACGCTCTTCCGATCTCACACTAATATTGTATTTATTGGGACTACTATTGGCCTTCTCACCCTTACTTAGCTCATTTATTTGATTTTTCATGAGGGATTCATTGTATGCAAATTGAGTCAAATGGGGAAATGGGGAGGTGTCTCCAAGATAATGGATTTTAGGATCAATCTCCTCTTCCTCCCTCTCTTCATCAACAACTAGGTTATTTTGGAGAGGTGTTTGGATTTTGTGATCATCCCTCTCTTTTTTTCTGGGTTCTCTCAGGAGTATTTGAGGGCATTTTTTGGTCTTCTGAAGTTGGCTCTGTTGTCAACATTTTGGACATTCTTATAACCTTTCTTCCCTTCAAATTTCATCTTCTCTATTTCTGCAGACAGGGACTTCACCATCTTGGTCAATTCATCTACTTGAGGGTGAGGTGCATTAGAACCAGATATTGAGGCCTCATCTTTCCCTCTCCCTTTGTCTTTGTCATCTTTATTCCTAATTATGTCAACTGCCAATACAATGGATTCTACTTCTAGGGTTTCATATTGCATATGAGCCAAGGAAGTAGCTCTTCTTTCTCTCAACAAGAGGCAGAAGTCGGGGTCAAAAGAGCTAGCGTAAGTAATTTTGGTAGAGGCTTCTATAGGATTTATCTCAGCAGGTATCTTACTGTACATTTTATTGAATCTTTTGGAGAAGTCAGAGACAGATTATCCCTCTTTTCTCCTCAGGGAACTAAATTCTGTGATATAATACATAAATTCTTTTTTATCTCCCCATTGACTCAAGAAAGCATCATCTAGGGCCTCAATCCTAGTAATGGATCCAGGGGTCAACCCTCTAAACCATTTCCTAGCCTCACCATCAAGGCTCTAGACAAAGACTCTCATCTAGACATCCTCGTTTTCAATATTAAGGTTGTCTGCATAACTGTAGAAGGAAACAAGGTGTTCTTCGACAGTTATGTCTTCCTCTCCCATGAAATTGGGCATATAATTTAGGTAATCTCCAGCAGGGAGAGAATTCATTGGCTGAGGTAGGACTAGAGGGTCATATCTTGTAGCCACTATGGCATCCATTATGTTCCTAGGAGGATTGGCACCTGTCATGGGGATGATAGGTGGAGGAGAACTAGGAGGGGAAGGGGTTTGAACAGGGGAGACTGGAACTAAGCTTTTGAGAGGAAGGGAAACAACAAAGGATTTATATAAAAGGCTATAGGGCTTGAAGGAAAAGAGGATTCCCTTTTTGCAAAATCAGTAACTCTAATAGGAGGAGGAGTAATAAAACTTGGAGTGGGAAAATCTTTCGAGGTTTGGGGTCTAGACCAAGGTACAATTTTAGGGGAGAGAGGAGTGATAAGGATTTCTCCCTCCAAACCCAAACCAGGAGGGGAAAACTCAACAGGAACACTCCCAAACTTGAAACTTTGGGAAACTCCAATAGACGATATAATAGGAGAATGATAAGAATATATCAAAGTTTATAAAGGAGTATAGTTAAAATCATCAGAAATACTTGGTTCAACAACAAAAGTACCTTCTCAAGGGGCCTTTCCCTTTCTGACAATTTTCTTTGGGTCAGCTTCAGGTGTTTCTAAAGGAAGCTATGGAGTAGACCTCATGTGTCTTCCTCTAGAAGCCACAAATGAAATAGTGGAGTCACCACAGTGGATTTGCTAGGTGCACAGTTGCAATCTTTGGTGTACTAAGTTATGATGCACCTTCAAAACTAGTAAGATTTTTCATTCAATCCCAAGGAAAATCTTCAATTTCATCCCTGACAATAGCGCCAGAAATGTCAGCACCAAAAATCACCTCTAGATTGTGGCAGAGGTAAGCCCAGTACCCATCAGTTTTATTTCACAGGTTGGTTATAAGAGGTTCAAATGGGCGTAGTCTCAAGAAAATATCATCTTAACTCAGAAAAATGGACTGATATGCACAAGCAGGTGAGGTCTTGGTTTAATTTTAGTCATTAGGTTGTGGTAAAGGTGAGTAGGAGGAAGAATTTGGTGAGAAAATGTAGAGGTCTGTTGAAGACATCAGGTCTTCAAGCAACTCAGGATGAAAAACTAAGACACAATATCTTATTGAATTCAAGTATAAAAGGAAATGAAAGAAATTATAACACCACTATAATCAAAATTTCATCATAATGCAGTCACAATAATTCAAGTGAATCAGTCAATCATGAACTCTTTCAGTATCAGAGGAAAATAAGAGGGACCAAGAAAGTTGACTTTCATTAAACAAGAAAACTCAGATTACAAAGCATAACCAGAGAACCAAAGTGTTCAATAAAACTTTACAAATCGGGAGCTTTTCTCTACCATCGACCCTTACAAAATATAAAAACTGAGTATATATACTTGTTGGCACAAGGGCAGACCTGGGGTTCAACACTCAAGAGTGCACTAACAAAGCCCTAACTATCGGCCCTTTAAGAAACACCTGTGAAGCAGATGAAGTCTCACCCGAGGTAGAGGCAAGGGTGGTTTCAGGACTCAAGTGTCTGAAACCTTAGCCGGGACATCAATCTGTGATTATATCTACTACAAAGCACTTAGCATAGATCATTCATCTATATTTAACCCTTATGGTACTTCACAGATGGCACAGAGCATCACAATGAATACATAGACTAAAGATGATTCAATACTTAGCCACAAAACATAGATTAGATTCAACAGATCAAGCACTAAACATCTTATATATCATATCTAACATTCATTCTTATATCATAAGCACAGAAGCATAACTAGATCTACTTAATCACAACAAGCACTTAGCCAAAAGGAAGCAACACTTAGATCAGAGCACATTACACAGAGTTACCATGGTTCACCCACATGCTGGGGCTACGTCCACAAAGTCTTCTTATTTATATTATCTTGGTCAAGCAGTTATAGCATGGAGCTTTAATGACCCTTACTTTGCACATGACAGAAGATCTGTGCAGCTCTCTAGATCCTTCTTCCTTACACTTAGCACAAAACCACAACAACTTGCACTTAGCATACCTATCTCCTTACAATCATGCACATAGCATTCATGATACACATCTGACCACACAGGTCCAACTACTAGCACTAAGCCTTTATCTATGCATTTGCACTAAGCTATCCCCCCTACTTACATTGCCTAAGTATCTATTTATAGATTACAAAATGGGCCTAAACATGGGTAAAACCATGGGTTGACATCCCTTTCCCTTTACATCAACCCAAAAACCCTAAAAGGTACCCAAAAATAAGTCTTTCTTTCTTCGCATTGCACTCCATCTTTGGCAAGTTGTCACAGTCCCAAAATGGTCAAGTATGACCAAGTATCCTTCAAAACTTGCTCAAGGGCCAAAAGGCCCCCAACACTCACCTGTGACTCATCCTGAGTCACTCAAGTCTATTCAATTCCAACTCGAATGCCTCAATCTTGGCTCGAGCTGCTTTGACCTGTTGCAGTGCGACAACCTCTTACTCAGTAAGCTCCTGGATCACTATGTCATTGAACGGTCCTTCCAGGCATTGTTATGCAGGGATGACAACCTGTTCGAGTTCAACTTCCTGGTTTTCAAGTTCAATGAATAGTTGGCATGCCTTTTCTTGGATCGACTGAAGCCATTGGGAGACTTCCATCACTTTACTTTGTAGTGCATGTACTTGTTGTTGGGTTGTGCACTATTCTGCGAACCTCTTCATTATTTCTACCAGGGTCAAAGTCTTTATCTATGCCTGTAGTATGTGTGCATGATTCTTGGATTCTTGGAGTTGTGCCTACAATGTCTGCAATTCTGGAGTCTTTGTTAGGGTTTCATAAGTTTGGGTGCTTCTAGAACTCTGTTTTCATTCCAAGGAAAAGGTTTTTAACCGACCAACTGTGCTTTGAGCAGTGGCCTCTCTTAGATCTCTAATTTCCTGAGGGGTCTCGGGCATGATGTGGAGCTCCAGATATGTGATGCATTGTTGTAGTTGTTGGATTACTTCTTCTCGTTGGATCACCTATTGTGGAAGATGGTCTTCCATCTTCACCTCTATGACTGTCACAGAGTGCAGTTCTTTGTGAATCCTTTCCTAGACTTCAAGTTGCTCTACTAGAAACTGTGCCTTTTCCTTATCCCACTTTGCTTTCAGGAAAATATTTTCTTGTTCTGACTCCTTTTGTTTTTCTAGAAGTTTTTTTTGTGCTTGCATCAAAGCTTGGGTGCCTTGCGTTGTGTCTTCTTGAGCTCATCGAAGGCGAGCTTCGATGTGATCAACAATCTAGTGTAATTGTGTGGGATCATCGCCTATTCCTGATGTTTCTCTTATCAAGGGCATTGTAGACACTACTTGGCTGGACTGGAGTGCCTACTACACTTCTTTGAGTTCGCCTTTGATTCGGTTGAATAACTCCTCCTTCTTTGCTTCTTGCTTTTCTGCGAGCTTGAGAGAAACGTTGTTCAGCACGGCAATTAAGAAGTCAAAGTCATCCGGGGTAAGGGTAGTTTTAAGTGTGGTACGGGTAGCCTTAGCTTTCTTTCAAGAGGAGGGTTTTGGTGGTTTCATATTTATTTTCAGGGAGGGATCCTCCTCCTCTCTTGGTGGAGTCACTTCACCTTTGTTTTTCTCCACTTCTGTACCACCTAGCTCATCACCATCACCTCCCTGTGTAGGTGAGAACGAAGAAGTCTTTGCGGATGTGCTAGGGATATCTTCAACTTCATTATCCTTCTTAGTCCTGCTTGGTCCAGGTGTATCTGACATAGCTTTAGGGATTTCCTCGTTGAACATATCTATGGGGTTTGCAGCAACAAGTAGGTTTGCTGACCATTCCTTGGTGATCTCCTCCAAGTCCTCCTTTGTAAGCTTGTAGTAGGATTGGAGCTATTGTTTATGTTCATCACCACATGCTATAATGTAGATGAAGTGGCGATCTGCGCTAAACTTCATCAAAGGTCTAAACCTATGGAGTGTGTTCGGGGTGATTCGTGGTGTAGACTGAATTGCATTTTTTAGTTGGATGAAGTAGGTGTGGAAGACAGTGTTAGACTACCACTACTTGTTCATGTTGCTGGAGTACCACAATGTACAAAAATTCGTGGCTATTGGTTTGAAAGGTTCGATCTCCGGGAAAGTGTCTCCCTCTGGTATCTCCCAAGTGATGAAATCTATGAGTATGAGTAGCCAACTAAAGTGGAACTCATACCCTTGGTCTTGAGCTCCTCTACAATCTAGCTCTAACTGGTTGACAAGATACTGTGCCCAATTCATCTGTAGTCCCTCAGCGCACTTCCCTACGAGGTCAACTATGAAGCCAGTCACCTATGTTGGTCTATTCTTACGAACTAATTTTCCCACGATCAACTAACATGCAAGGCACATTGCGTTGCTCTAGATGGAGGCTACCTTGTAGCCTCGCGTGCCCTTCTCTACATTGCCATAAGTTTCCTTTATCCACTGTGCTAGTGCTCAGTTAGAGGTATTTCCTGGGTAAAAGTCCTGTGGGTTAGGGCCTTGCATGTTGATTCCTGTGATCCAATTGATCAGAGTCAGATCCATAGTAATGCGGCGGTCCAACCATAAATATCTGTTGTGATAGCAAGACAACAGCAACCTGACGCATGCGTTGACTTCCTAGTGTCTGCTAAAGTGAGGGATCTTCATTACGTTGAGCAGTGTGGACTACATGAGGTTCTATATACAGGACTATGGGACAATCCTAGGATTACGGCCTTTGGTCTTAGTTAAGTATTTATGCAGAACCAACATGTTGTAGGTTTTGCGATCTCCAAGGTTAAAATTACTGAATTTTAGTGCTGCGAGCTTATCCTGTTCAACATGTACTGCGTGCAATCCTTTTGGAAGATACACAATGATAAATTTATACTCAAATTCTCTAGGTACAATATCATGGTTAATATTTCTTCTCAAAGGTGGGATGTAAACCGGCAAAATGTGCGGGATCTGCTTGGTGTTTACAATATCATCTCTGTGCTTTGTTCTTGTCTCGGTCGTGGTTCTGGAAGGTCCTACAACGCAGTCAGTGGAGGGAGAATCTTGGACTCCTCCTGATGATGATGCTTTCACACCTGCAGACATCCTTCTCTCTGACATGACTCTCTCAGACATTAGGTCAGTCAAAACTTCTTCAACTACTTTCTCAATAGTGTTGAGCTCGTCTGACATATAAGCTTGGGTCCGCTAGCTTAGGTGTGAAAATGATATATGATATTATGATGAATAGTAAGGAAACAAGGCAATGATTGGAAGTAATCTCAAGGTTCAAGCTCAAATTCTCACTTACCAAAAAGTATTCTAGGTGCGTGGTTCGACAGACTAAGTAGGGAAACTTAGCAACGGTCTGCTTCCAACGGATATGGGGCCTGCATTAACTTTGTTCTATCCATTCTGTTGTTGTTCAATGGTCTAGTGGGAACCCATAATTACTTTTTGACCCATTCAGGGTGGAAGTCGAACGGGTATATCAGTCCAACGACTATATTACTGTGTCATGGCGAAGTGCCAGATGTTGTTGTTCTGATATCTCGGCGAAGCTCGATTCTTGTGATGTTTC
This sequence comes from Picea abies, assembly GCA_900067695.1. Classification (NCBI taxonomy): domain Eukaryota; kingdom Viridiplantae; phylum Streptophyta; class Pinopsida; order Pinales; family Pinaceae; genus Picea; species Picea abies. Next base: position 4,063 of record CBVK0101698508.1, on the reverse strand, counting down.
CTTCTGCGGGATTCCTTCCAGAGTCGTCTATAGATTTCTAATTTTGGCCCTCTTCTTACTTAGATTTCTATCCTTTTTCCCAGTGAGCTTAGTCTTGGTCACCCTCTTTTCATTTTGAATCTTATCTTCTCTTGACATTGTCACTTCGCGCTGCCTAGGATCTTTCCTCAGATCCAAGGGTGATACTCCTTCATCATATGGGTTAGATATTTCAGTCTTTTGTGTTTCCTCTAATGCTCTTATAGCTTCGACATCTAGGTTCCTGGTGTTTAATAGTGGGGATCTATTCTCTTGTTCCTCCATCAAGTAGGCAATCCATCTAGTCATAAATTCCATGAGTTCTTGCTTCTTCTGTTCTAGGGATTCCTTTTCTTCTTTCCTCTGTATCTGGTCTTTTTCAATACAGATCTTTCCTAGCAAAGATGGAAATGGGGAATGGTCCTCAATAAATCTAATGACTTTGAACTCTTCCTCTGTCGAAGTTCCATGGGTATTATAGCTATCTAGGTAATTTTTCCACATAGGGTTACCATTTTGCCTTTAAATAATCTGATAGTTCTTAGTGAAGGAACCAGAGTAGGCCTTCCTAGGGTTTCCCAAGTTTTTTCTATCATAATATTCATCGGTGTTCCCTCATCTAGGGCATAGTCAATGTCGAAGTCTCCTACTCTTACTTCGATTTTCTCCTGTTCTTTGAATATTTCTGACAAACTGACATCCTTATGATCATCTAGGGTTTCTTTTATTTTCAGTAACATGATCACTAATTCTTTCTAGGGTTCTTCCATAATTTTAGTCTCTTGATCTCCTTTAGAGTTTTCTTGTTCCATATTCAATTCTTCAAGCCTAACAATCATTCTAGGGCAATCCAATACTTCATGGTCCACAAATTTACAATAGAGGTAGCTAGGGTTTCTCCCAGGGAATTCCTTAGCAAGATGGCCTGGTCTTCTGCAACTATAACAAAGATTTAATCCTCTCTTTCTCTTCAATGATCCCCAACTCTTCTTATACTATGCACTAGGATCATAATGGTTGGCCTGCAAAAATTTCTTTCTAGGATCCTGCATCCACTTGTTAGTCCAGACATCATAGGTATAACATATCTATCATTATACTTATCATATCTATTCATATCAAACTTTCTTTCATCTATTAATGCCCTAGTTTTTAAGCTAGGACAAAATCTATCAAACATACCTAGAGCCATGTTCTAGAAACAAAAAATTTCACTTATCTACATAGCACAAAGCTTATAGATCTAAGAATTTTTGACTATTCTTACCTTTATTAGAGCACAAAGCTTACAGATCTTAACATTTTTTTGCAGATCTGACTTCTTTCTTTCATAAATTTCCACTTTTACTTTTCTTAGAGCACAGGGCATTTAGATCTCACTTCTTTTCTTTGGATCTGATCTTCCATTCTTCAGATATGACCTTATTCTTGGCACAAAGATGCATAGTTCGAGTAAAAAGCTGTGCACTAGGGAAACCAATCTATGCACAAAGATTTCTTTTGCACAACGTTTCTTTTTCCTCAGTTCCCAGCAATCACAATTTCAGGTCCCAACAACAAAACCATTTGTTGGCACAGGGGCAGACCCAGGGTTCAATGCTCAAGAGCGCACCAACAAAGCCCTTTTAGCAACACCTGCGAAGCAGATGAAGTCTCACCCGAGGTAGAGGCAGGGGTGGTTTAAGGACTCAAGTGTCTGAAACCTTAGTTGGGACACCAATCTGTGATTATATCTACTACAAGGCACTTAGCATAGATCATTCATCTATATTTAACCCTTATGGTACTTTGCAAATGGAACAGAGTATCGCAGTGAATACTTAGACTAAAGATGATTAAGTACTTAGCCACAAAACATAGATTAGATTCAATAGATCAAGCACTAAACATCTTATATATCAGATCTAACATTCATTCTTATATCATAATCATAGAGCATAACTAGATCTACTTAATCACAACAAGCACTTAGCCAAAAGGAAGCAACACTTAGATCAAAGCACATTACACAGAGTTACAGTGGTTCACCCCCACCCTGGGGCTATGTCCACAAAGTCTTCTTCTTTATATTATCTTGGTCAAGTAGTTACAACAAAGAGCTTCAATGACCCTTACTTCGCATAGGATAGAAGATCTGCGCAAATCACTAGATCCTTCTTCCTTGCACTCAACACAAAACCATAATAACTTGCACTTAGCATACCTATCTCCTTACAATCATGCACATAGCACTCATGATACACATCCGACCACATAGGTCCAGCTACTAGCACTAAGCCTTTAGCTATACATTTTCACTAAGTTGTCCTCCAGCTACTAGCACTAAGCCTTTAGCTATACATTTTCACTAAGTTGTCCCCCCTACTTACATTGCCTAAGTATCTATTTATAGATTACAAAATGGGCCTAAATGTGGATAAACCCACAGGCCGACATCCCTTTCCCTTTATATCAACCCAAAAACCCTAAAAGTTACCCAAAAATAGGTCTTTCTTGCTTCGTGTTGCGTTCCATCTTTGGCAAGTTGTCACAATCCCAAAATGGTTAAGTATGACCAAGTATCCTTCAAAACTTGGTCAAGGGCCAACAATACTCAAAGCAACTTACTCCCTATAGAAGTGTGCTCTGGTCACTGTATTTAAGGCTTGGCATCTTCGTCTTCTTCTGTTAGGCTGCACTTGCATTCTTATGTCAGACACAAGATCAGATCGGTATGGGCTTCACACAAAAATCCATGACAGGGAACTTTCGGCTAACAATCTGCCCTCCACGGTCAGATTTTGCATGGTTTCCATTTATGTGGTGAAATGAAGTTTCAACAACTTTCCCCATTTTCATTAACTACTTTCATAGGGATCAGGGCGAGACCTGACACCCATGAATGTTCCAGGAAAGCTCACGACTCCTTTGAGTTAGTTTTGGTGCCTCGAGGCCATGCAAAACCTTCTTGGTGACCGACTCGGGCGCTTTGATCCTTTGCGTAGCTATTTTCCTTGCCTCTCATGACCTTAGGCCATGACCTCGTGCTTATCCCATATGAAATTTTAGTAATTCACGTTTCGGGAGTTTTCACTCCCCCTGATTTCAAATATCTCGACGTTCAAAATTGCGAAAATGCCCATCTAGATCAACGGTTGGATTTGCTTTGAATATAACGACCACGATCATCTCCTTGAATGACCTCGACTGAATTTTGCTTAATCATACACCTACCTTCCTTTAATTTCCTTCTTTCATATGACCTTGGGCTGTGATCGCGGGCCTAATTCCCAGGCATTTCGGGGTTTCGCATTGTGTTCCATGCTGAAAACCCCGAGTCACAAAATCTTGATTGCTCGGATCGGGTGACATGTGTCCCTTTGCATCGGATGAATCAGATCATATCAACATTTTGGGACCTAGGTGTTATATATGCACTAAAAACACAGTAAAAACCCTCAATTAAATTGTCAACCCGGGGTAAGTAAACTTAGATTTGTAGAAAAATATATGCCAAAAGTAGAAGGGTTGGTAGGAGTATAGTCTAAATAAGGAAGGTATCTATCTAAGGATAATCTACTCAAGCAAACCTATCTAATGAGAAAACCCTACTAAGCAACTTGAAACTATGTAACCTAAGTACTTTTGGGCCAAGGATCGATGGATAGTTCTAAAAAGAAAGTAAAAACCCTATGTAAAGTAAACTAGTTCATAACAATAAGCAAAAGCAACTATTTAAGCATAATAAGAAAATGACAAAAGAAAACTATTTTAACTTGCCAACCTACATTCAATGAGAAACTATCCTGTGAAAAAAAATAAATAAACAAGCAAGCAAAGACACCTAACTAACCTATTAAAGAAAATAAAGAAGTAAGCAAAGACACCTAACTAACCTACTAAAGAAAAATACATGTAAGCAAAGGCAACTAACTACTGCAAGCAATCAAATTAAAACTTCTCATTGAACAAATATCTAGCCTAAGAGGAAAGTGAACTAAATGATTACTGCAAAATTATTTCTAATGCATGAAAGGAAATCTAAAAGGCAATTGGACTAAATGCT
>CBVK0101698500.1:0-16337 GCA_900067695.1 Picea abies | reverse complement strand
TTTTTGTTTCTAATCAATAGTTTTATTTTCCCCGTACTTATGTAATATTGATTCAATTTGTTTATGTGTGTCTGATTAATATTCATATTCGAATCTAAATATCAGTTACTTGTATGATTTTATGCTATAACTACCTTTTTGAAAAACTTTATTTTTCTTATTTTGTACGATAACTCAAGAAAGAGTCAAGAGAAGTACTAAGGTTGAGAGTGGGAAACGACACCGAATGTAAGGATAAGAGGTGTGAACCTCTCTTCCCTCTCTCATAAAGTAGTAATTTCATTACAAGTTTTATGTGTCAGTTAGGGTTTTGTATTTTACTTGGTCAATCTATGTTGTGACATGACCCAAAGTCATGGGGGGGAAATCCCATAGTCAATCTATGTTGTGACATGACCCAAAGTCATGGGGGGGAAATCCCATAACAATAGGATACAAGAGATTCATCCCTTGTGTTATGCCTTAGTCCCTTCTTATTTTTTTGTGCATATATTCTTTTAAAAATACATACCTCTCATTCCATGGATTCTTGTATCAGATCCCCATTAATAAAATATCAAGAAACAAGTTTTATGACATGTACAATGTGATTGTGTGTTATTTAGATTATGATGTTAATATGATTTCCTTTGAATGTATGACCACTTCATGATTTCCTTTGAATGTATGACCACTTCATGATTTCCTTTAAATGTATGACCACTTCATGTAATTTTTTCATGTGTTTAATGATGTGTGGAGGGTACCTCCATTGATTTAAGTATATGGAAATGTTTTATTATTTGATGCATACTTTAATGATCTGATATGTTTGTCAAGACTATTAAATTATTAACTGTTCAACACGTCATTGTTTCCATATGCTGTGAGATTCACCATAGAGTTGCCTCACATGTATATCTTGTATTTCTTCCTTTCCTCCCTTTCTCAAAATTAAATCAATTTTTTTGAAGAATTCATGGACACATGCCTCTTCATGTTGAATTAATTGATATTGGTTGTTATATTGTTTGAGGGCCAAGATTTCTATAAGATATAGAAAGAATTTGCCCCAAAATTTTGCATAAATTATGTTGAAAATAAACATGGCTTCAATATTTGTCATAGGTATTACCCCCTAGGATGTCTCGACATAGTTCCATTTACATCTTAGAACATCTTGAGGGATAACATCTGAAATGGCACCATTGTTAGGGAAAAAAATTCAAAAGTATGTTTCCCCGGGGATACACCATTGTAGATCTAGTACTTAGAGGTGAACGAATTTCATACACCTACTTGTTAAGTAATTTCACTTGGTGACTCAAAAAGAAGAATAGCTGGCATCCAATAGAAGATATACCCGAAGCAATCCATATCATGAGCATACTATAGTATACTTAGACCTTGAGAAGCTCGTGACCTGGAGAAGTATTAGAGAACGTCAAGTATTTTCACATCCAGGTAACCCTAATTTGGGAGATTCTCATTTTTTTGTTCAAGTAGGTAGTGAATATTTAGAGCTTGTTGATATATATGTTGACTATATTTCTCCTGCTAAGATAACTACTGAACCTTTAATATATCTATGTAATTCTCCTTTAGGATTTTGTGAAGAAGTGAGTTCATATTTTAAACGCTTTCTTAGAAATCCTATTATCCCTCCATATATTCAATCCATAATGTCATTTTACCTCATGGATAATTTAGGAGGAGGGAGAGTCAAGGGAAATCAACTTCCCCCACCACCTTTTAATCTCCAAGTCATGGCCTGATTTGGATATTTAAATATAGATTCTCATGTCCATGACCTAACTGAAAATACTTAAAGTTGTTACGCAAATAAAATGGTGAACCAACTCTTTCCATTCAAGAACACCTAGCATCCTTCCGATATTTCATTGATAACCTATTTGTGGAGCATGAATATGTATTCATGTGGTTATTTTTTCAAACCCTAGAGGGAGATGTTCGCAAATGTTTCAAATAACTCCCCACTTCCTGAATTGATAGTTGGAAGGCTCTTGAATCCGCATTCATGAAAAAGTGGGGGGAAAAGAGGGAAAAAATGTATTACTTGACCAAATTTGGCTCCCTCAATATGAAACCACACGCGTCTATTGTCGACTTCAACATAAGTTTTTAAAAGTTTTACAACAAGATTCCCATAGAAATAAATCCTTTACAACAAGCAACTAAAGTCACATATTCTAGGGCATTTGATGCAAACGTTTCCATGGAATTAAGAGAAATAAGAAGCTCCAATTTTCTCATAATGCAGGATGATGATATAAACATCGAGGGACATATGATTTCATTAGGTAAAACGAATCAAAAGGATGATCAAATAGAAAATAATAATATCATATAAGACAATGACCCCTTCAACTGAACTAAAGATGCTCATGATGAAAAAATGGATGACATGTCTATACTAATCAGGAATAGGAATAATAATATGTCTATATTTGAAATGGATAATGGGAATGATAATTAAGTCCCTCAAGAGGGAGGGGTGAGTAACCCTAACCAATTTAGGATTCCCTTCAATCCTCAATTCATGAGGAGGGAAAGGAGAAATGATGAGAAACCTATTTAGCCCCTTGTTCGAACTGATGAGAAGAACGACCTGGTAGAAGAAGAAACATATGAAGGATACATTGATAATCCAAAGGACATACACCTATTGCAAGAGGAAAATAACACAATGCATCTAACTCATTATGATTATGAATATTCTCTGAACACTAGAAAGTGAAACCCCAAAAAGGAGTCTGATGAGGAAGTATTGTTCTCTTCTTAGTATAGGATGTTTGTTGATCCTCTCCAAGATGAAATGCATAGGAAATATGATCTTAGGCCTTGACAAAGGAATTTAAGCCATGCCATCCAACCACATCCTAAGAAACCTAGTCCAAGTCTTTCTAAGAATAAAGTAAAAGAACTAAAAAATCCTATCAAGGCTAATGAAGTTGGTGAAACTTCAAGAATAGAAAAAGAGGTAAAGGAGATTGAGAAATTTGTTTCACCATTCAATTTTGATAAAGAGATTTCCAAAATCATGATATTGGTCCCATTGGCCGAATTGGATAAAAATCCATTATACCACAAGAAGATTGAAAAGGTCATACATGGAAAATTCCCATTAGGTCCACGTGAAACTGTGAATTTACAAGATGAATCTCCTACTATAGTGATTGATCCTCATATAGATGACAAAGAGGACATAGTTGCACCTTTCTATGTAACTTTGAATATCCATTCCAATATGCTACATAATTGTATGCTTGGCTCTGGTGCATCTCATAATCTCATTTCAAAGGTAGTAATGGAGAAATTGGGGTGATAAATAACCAAGCCATATAGTGGTCTCTACTCCTTTGATTCTAGGAAAGTAAAGTGTGATGGATTTATTAATTACATGGTAGTCACACTAGCTCCACTGGTTGTTAAGAGAATTATGATGCATGTGGTGGTAGCTAATGTACTTGTAAACTATGGGATGTTGCTATCTAGAACTTGGGCCATAAATCTAGGAGGTACAACATAGATGGACATGACCTATGCTATTGTATCAGTCTTTGGGGGAGAGAACAAGAGGTTATACAGAATTTTTTTTTTCCTATGTAGTTATTGATCAAAACAATTTTGTAAAACATCCCATATATGCTTCTTATGAAGATCTAGGTTGTTCCATACTCTTAGTAAATAAATAATACCATGAGGCTCTAGATTCAACAAATATTATGGTAAGATTTTCCCAAGAAATAAAAGGTATATGGACAATGTCATTTGATGGGGAGTATTCAAAAGAAAAACTAGGAGCTGGAGTGGTCCTCATTTCCTCCCAAAAAGAAAAAATCATTTTTTCGTACAAATTGGAATTTGAAGCTGCTAATAATGTAGTTGAATATGAGGCCCTAATCCTAGGTTTGGAAGAATAAAGGAAATTGTAGATGAATGAGTTTGTAGCCTTTGGAGATTAAAAAATTTTGGTTCAACAAATCAAAGGTAGCTATTAAAAAAGTCACCCTGGATTGAGAGCCTACAGAAATTAGGTATGGGATTCGATTGACATTTTTGACAAAGCCTTCAATATCATTATTGTTTCAATAGAATTTAACCTCCAATATGATTCTTTAGTAGTAGAAGCCAGTACTTTAAAAATCCCTACCTCTCCTTTGATGAGATATGAGATTGATATGATGTATAGACCCTCCATTCCTGATAATGTAAAGTGTTGGAAAGTCTTTGAAAATGAGGAACAAATAAAATATTCCTAGAGTTTGTAGGTGAACACATATGTAGAGTAAGATGGTTGAGAAAAAGATGAAATTGTGGCTGAAGTAGAGAGATAAATGACTTGTGAGTTCAATGAGTACATGGTTGGTTGGATATAAAGTCCTCCATGAAAAAGTAATTTCATTCCTAAGGGATTGGTCCCTCTGGAGCATCTTTTTGATAGAAATGATGTGCCTATAAATCCTACTTTCATGCCCATATATTATAAGGATGAAGAATGTAACATTGGGACCAAGAAAGAGACAACATTTATAAAGTTTTCTAAAGACATTTTCTCAAAACACAAAGTTGAATACTTGCAGTTTTTCAAGGAGTCCATGGATGTGTTTGCTTGGAAGTATGAATACGTGAAGACCTATGATACAAATATTATACAACACAATATACCACTCAAACCTGGTACTAATCCTTTTAGGAAGAATTTGAGACCATTGAAAAGGAGGTAAGGAATCAACTGAATTCTCAAATCATTGTTCCTTTTAGGTATTATGAATGAGTTACAAATTTGGTCCCATTAAGGAAGAAAAGTGGAGAGATACGACTCTATGTGGAGTTCCGAAACCTGAAAAAATGATCTCTAAATGAAAATTACCCTCTACCCAAAATGAATCATATACTTCATAAAGTGGTGTGGGGAAATAAAATTTCCATGATGGATGGTTTCTCAGGATATAATCATGTAGAAATGCATCCTAATGATAGAGAAAAAAAAAATCACTACTCCATGAGGAACCTTCATGTATGATAAGATCCCCTTTGGTTTGATGATTGAAGAAGCTACATTTGAGTGAGCCATGGATATATATTTGGTATTGGAGAAGGAAAAATTCATTATCATATATATATATATGTATATATATGATTGTCTTCTCCAAGCAAGATGAGGAACAAATAGAGCGATTGGCACACCTTTGTGAAATGTAGGAATTTTGGCCTCTCTCCGAATCAAAAGAATTTATACTTTTCCATGACTGAGGGTAAACTATTGGGCCACATACTATCAAAGGAAGGGGTAAAAATATATCTACAGAGGGTAGAAGCAATAAATCATATTTCCAGACCTAGAAATACAAATGAAGTATAATCTTTCCTGGGCATAATCAACTTCGTGAGAAGATTTGTTCCTAGCCTTGTTGAGATAGTCAGGAATATCACTGATATGTTAAAAAAAAAACATGAATTAAAGTGTACCCCTGAGGCTAGGAAATATTTCCAAACAATCAAAGAAACATTGGGAAAATCACCAATTTTAGTCAACCCAAATTATGATAAGAATTTGTTTATGTTTTCTTTTTATTATGAACACAATATGGTTGTTGTCTCATTGCTGAAAAATTATGAAGGTTGGGAGAAACATTTATCCTTTTTCAATAGATCCTTGAGAGATGTTGATTTATGATATAGTAGGTTGGAGAAACAATGATATGACCTTATTAAATAATTGAAATCCTTTAGAGAATATTTCTGCACTCCAAAACATTTGCATATCTACCTAATAGTGCTATCAAAGATTTCATCACACAAACTAATAGTGAAGGTAGAAGAGGAAAATAGATTTCCAAGATACAAGAGTATGAGTTGGAGATAAAACCTACTAAGCTGGTTAAAGGATAAGGGATGGATAAAATCATGGATCAATCAAATTATTAGGCCATATATTTAAACTTCATGAAAATAGAAATCATGGCCACAGGGAAACAAGAAGATGACACACAAGAGCAAGTTCCTAGGGTCATCCTCAAATTCTATGAGCCTAATTGGTATAAAGACATTATTTTCTACCTTCAACATCTCAGTTGTTCACCTTTATGGGACAAAGCAAAGGCTATGTCCATCAAGCTAAAATCTGTGAAATACTTCAATATAAGAGAAATTTTTTTTGGAAGGACCTGATAGGAATAGTGTTGAAGTACCTCACAAAAGAAGAGACTGAGGATATCATTATTGAGTTTCATAAAGGAATATATGGAGGTCATCATGCCTAGAGAGCTAGTTCATACAAAATCCTCAGAGATGGTTATTATTGGCCTTCATAGTTTTATGATGTAAATTATATGGTTAGGGATTGTGTGGAATGTCAAATATTTATAGGGAAGAAAAATTTGTAGACTCTTCCCTCAGGATTTTCCATGCAGAAACACCTTTCCAACAACGTGGTCTAGATTTTATTGGTGAAATTCACCCAAACTGAAGTGGGCAGCATAAATTGATCCTAACAACCACAAAATACTTCACCAAGTGGGTGGAGGAAATCCCCACTAGGGAAACAAATGACTCAGTTGACATCAAGTTTATAGAGGAGAACATTTTATTAAGGCTTATATTCCTTATAAAAGTTATAATTAATGACTTGCAGTATTTCAATTCCTCAAATTGTTGCAATTTTTTCAAAGGTACAACATAAAGCTAGGAAATTCCACTACATAGTATCCATAGGGAAACAATTTGGATGAGTCATTCAACAAGAATATCATCAAGTTCATAAAGAATATGTTGTCTTAGAACAAAATGGCTTGGGAATCTCACCTCAAATATGGAGTCTAGGAAGATAGGGTGAGTATCAAAAGGTCCCTTGGTACATCTCCTTTTCAGTCAGTATATGGGTTAAAATGGCTTGGGAATCTCACCTCAAATATGGAGTCTAGGAAGATAGGGTGAGTATCAAAAGGTCCCTTGGTACATCTCCTTTTCAGTCAGTATATGGGTTGGAGGATATTTTTCCTATACAACTCAGTCTCCTTGTAATAATTTTTTTGTAATATGAAGAGGCATACTAAGATGATATGTAGAGAAGAATCAATCAAGTGATTCAATTCCAACAAGTAAGAGATCCATTCCAACTCAGATCTCAAGCTCATCAAGCAAGAATGAAAGAAATATTTGACAAGATATCTAAGGAAAGAATCTTTAAGACAAGAGATTTGGTATTAAAGTGGCATGATAGGAGAGAAGCAAAAGGAAAGAATGGAAAGTTCGACAAAATCTCGCTTGGGCCTTTTTAGGTAATTGTGGTTCAAAATAACAACACATATGATATGGTGCAACTAGATGGTGAATTGTTTGGGTTTCCTATTAATGGGAAGTTCCTCAAACATTTCTTGTAGTATTGAAGGATGAAAATTTTCCTCACTATATACATAAATAAATATTTTTCCATTCTTGTTGTATGTTTTTCATTTTTACTTCATTCACTATATTTCAAATAAGTAAGAATTATGGTTTTCATATTTTAATATGTTGATAAATTTTTGTTTCACTTCTCCATCAAGTGTTTCAGGTGCCAAAAGAATGATTCATTTGAATGCAGAATCCATAACCAAATAAGAGAATTGACTTGATCTGTAGTTCTAAATAGACCATAGGGATATGTTCTCCCCTATGGCGTTGATGTTAGTATTTGTTTTATTCCAACCAATTAAATGCATCATGATCAAGTTTAAGGGGGGGAAATTCAAGGGAAAAGGATCCTATAGATCTCCCACATTAAGGATGAGAAGCATTTAATAGGGTGCCAAGAGATTCATAGAGAAAAAATCAATCCCAAAGGGACCGATACCCATTCCTAGACTTGGGCGCTTATCGAGAGAATAAAAGGTGATAATCTCATCTAGATCAAGTTTATACCCTTGATGAGATAAAACTATACCATGTAACCAAGGCTTTATGAGAAATTACAAGACAAGGTGCGGGCCCAATCATTCGATGACTACAAGCAAGCCTGATCAACAGTGAATGATGCATGTCGCATTAGAAAGGTGTCCTAGAGATTAACATGGCATCGAGATGCAATAGTGATTGTAGGTTTCTACGTGTCAAAGAGAAAAATGTTTCACATCGTAAAGAATGGTAATGGAAACCACTCCCTTGGGGTCGTGACAGTGGTATTTCAATCCCGTCGGGATTTCGCATCAACCAACTCACTATCGACCTGACCAACCACATAACGCCACCTAAATTTAGTGAAGAAATCCACTGGGACATCAAGAAAATTAATGAAGTCCTGGAAATACAATGAATCTTCCTCTCGAACCTATCATAAATCGCCACAGGTAAGGAAAGGACCTGATAGTACCCAAGCTATGATAGTAGTCCAGGGATCTTACATGATTGGACCTCGAGGGACACATCAACACCTATGTGTATCAATGTCAATCCACCACATTTCTATGTATCCATGCAGATGTCAACATGACATCATCTGAGTTTCACATTTTTTTATAGTTTTTGAAGAGTCCAGAGAATGGGAAAAATATGTGCATGTGAAAATAAAGGCACGAGGGAGAATGATTCAAGCGAGTGGGAGGATGCTCTCATAGCCTCCTAAATCAGTTGGGTAAGACAATAATCATAACAAGACAACTAACTTCACTTCTAAATCTTTTCACTCATTAATATCATGGTTCCTGCATCTATCAAGAATCAGAAATGATGACCTTGGCATGCATGTTTGCGCATGTCTCAGATCTCTATGAATTGTACCAATCATAGAAAATTACTTCCCCACATTATTTTTCTAAATAAACACGTGTCAATATCTTATAATAGGAAAAATGAAGGAGTCATAATACACCAATCTGTGAATAGCCTAAGTCCTAAAGAGGAGTTACTCAGATGACGGGTTTTTCTAGTGATGATCCACCTGGATTAACCCTCTCCCAAAGAGTGGGTTGTGAACTATCCTGGATATAGATCTTGCGAGAGATTTTTCTTTATTTAGACATGTCGAGGACATCCTTCTCTAGTATCATTATCATGATGTTAAACTTGAAGGGGAATTTAGGATTCCACCCTAAATCATATTGGCCAATATCGTTAATGCATTGAAAAATATTGAAGCATAGGATAGAATGAGTTATCCCATTGTATCTGATATTATTGATCCTTGTCAGTTGGAAGGAAATATTTAGTGCATCATGCTAACAACCAAGGTAAAGGGATCATGATGCAATGATGGGAATCAATTGATCCACTTAGAGGGACCTGAATGAAGGCTCAATTGGATGAGGAGAACACACCCAAAAACAATATTAACAAGGCTCGTATGGTAGAAAAATTCAGTTTCTTCGTAGTAAAATCTAGTAAAATCAGTTAGACAACCATAAGTGGTTTCAAAACCAAATGCAATATCAAGATTCTGACAAGCGAAATCAAAATTTCAAGAAGCAGTATTGGTCTGAGCAAGTGACTTATTCTCAAGAAAAGGAGTTTATAAATCAACAAATCCATCCCTTTCATTCCATGGCTTCTTGTACTAGATCCCCATTAATAAAATCTTGAGCAACGAGTTTTGTGACATGTATAGTGTGAATACATGTTATTTATCTTATGATGATGAAGTGATTTACTATGAATATATAAACACTTAATGCCATTTTTTCATGTGCTTAATGATGTGCGGAGGGTACCTACATGGATTTAAGTATATGCAAAGGTTTCATTGTTTGATTCGTACTTTAATGATATGAAATATTTGTCAAGAATGATGAATTATTAACTCCTTAGCACATCATTATGTCCATAGGCTATGAGATTCACCATAAAGATGACTTACACATCTATCTTGTATTTCTTGTAATCCATGCTTTTTGAAACTTAAATCAAATTGTTTGAAGCATTCATGGACAGATGCCTCTTCGTATTGAAATCCTGGATATCAGTTATGATATTGTTTGAGGGAAAAAGGTTCTATAAGAGAGATAAGTTGCTCCAAAATTTTTCATAAATTTTGTTGTTAATCAACATGGATTTAATATATATCCTAGGTATTATCCCTTGGGATGCCTCAACATAGTTCCACTTACATCTTGGAGCATCTCGAGGGATAAAAATTATCATCATAATTCTCTTGCAGGGTGAGCTTGTTGGGAATCCCCCTCAATTCAGCCAATGTTGCAAATTAGGTTTTTAAATTTAGATTAGATAACTAGAATTAGTGTGAAATTCATTTCTTCCAATTTAGTAATTAGTGTACATTTTATTAAATCTTAGGTTGATCACTTACATTCTCATTTTTTTGGTTAAACTTCTAAAATATCATGGAAATGTTTACTTTATACACTTTTGTTTCAAGTGTGTACAATTCCTTGCAGAGACTAGTCTTTAATTGAAGGTTGAAACACAAGTTTTACTTCACACCATGTTGCAAAAACATTTGAGCCTAATATAAATTAAAGAATGTGACTTGTGATATTAAAGTATATTTGTGGTTTTCAATCCAATGATTAAGACATCTCTGTGGAATCATACTATATATTTTTAGTTTTTTCCTTCAGAAATTGCTTGTGTGTTTTTATTTGGATTTGTGCATAGTTACCAGCAAGGAAATAGTTTTGATTGAATATTGGAAATGAGACACGATTCATAACTTATTGTAGAAACATTTTTGAAATATTCATAAGTGAAAGAATATAATTCATGACCAACAAAACATTTATATGAACAAACATCCACTGAATGAAATATATTTGTAGTATTTTTAGTTTCTATCTTAGGTAATTTACATTTTAAAGGTGTGTTCTTGAGACCACAGAGCTTAGCTTTTTCTCTTATTTTAGATCCCATTTATGCACTAAACCATGCACATACAGTGTTACCATCTCACAAGATTATGCCCCTGGATTGATAAGAAGTGTAACAGAATTTAAGTTAATTAAATTGACTGGAACCTATTTATATCATTCCTCTCCACTTTTTAAATTCTCTTTGAATCTTGTTTCCTATTATCATTCTCTTGCATGTACACAATAAAATTGTCATCTAATCTTAACCTATATTCCTATATCCTCTTACATGCTATTGGGATACTTAAATTTTTCATATTTACAACCGCTTCAAGCATCGCTTCTTCTTAGCATGGATCCAACCTTAAAGGCTTGTTATTCCATCATAAGTCATATTCATTGGCTTTTACCCATCTGATACCTTCCATGGTTCAAACATTCTATCTCAATAAAGATTCCATAAAAATAAGGGCAGGGGAGGTATAAACCCTTTTTATGGAGTATCTTTATGGTAGCACATTGGCTCATTTTAATAGGTAATTTTCATAATTTTATTGTGAGATTGATTTGTTAGAAAAAAAATTTATCACAATGTTTTTTCTAAAAAAAGTTTAATTTCTTTTATTTTTCCTCATATGTTTGTTACATATGGGATTAGCTTATGGTCTAAGAAACCGTGACCCATGGGCATCTAAGTCATCAAAATCACCTGCTATCCTATGCCACACTAACCCTTAACATGGTTGTATTTTTTTGTTTTCTACGCTCAATTATCATGTGTTTGAAACCTTGACCTCTTTACAAAACAAAACCCTCAAGATCCAATCACCTTAGTAGTATTTGACTTCTTTTGTTGAATTCCAAGTAAGAGGGACACCATTCATTTTGCAAAAAGTGTATAATATTTGCATACCAAGGACGATTTATATCGACCAGATTAAAATTTTCAAAATCAATAAGAAAGAACCAAGAGAAGGGATCTCAAAGACTAGGAGATAGTGATGAATGTTTTCAAAATAAGCATGTTTTTCTTGAGATATCCAAGAACTTGTATAAGAAATTTTACTTTTCAAGCCTTGATAATGTAATTGCATATTAATAATAAATTAGCTTCTTATATAGAATTATTATAAATAATTAAACCTCTCAAGAAATGAGGTTTTGCAAGAATATGTGTAGAAACTAAAACACTCTTATACTTTGTAAGGATGTTAGTGTCTTTTAACCATGAAATATGTTGGCATTTCTTCTTAGGAATATGAATAAGTTTCATCCTGTGACACAAATTAGGAATATATCTCGTAATAAAATTTAGTTCTCTTCAAATATTAGAATGTCTTGTGAAAGAGTGAGAAAATTCCAAATAAACCAATCCCCTTAAAATAAATATCAATGCAACAATAACACCTAAGTAATTTACCTCACATAGCATAAAAAAGTTGAGTAATTTACCTCACATAACATAGAAAACTATTTTCTTTGGCCTTAAAGAAATGTCATAATTTATACATAATAAAAGGAATTATCCTATGTTTTTAAAATTATCAACATAATACATAGAATAGAACACTTACGAGTCATCAAAATCATCACATAACATAGTGTTGGCGGGCGAAATCGACCTTCCGTCAACTAAGAGAGTGGAACCGGTCCGTGGTTGTCTAATAACCCAAGCCTTTTCGGATGAACCACCCTGACGGGTTTAGCAGCTCCGTTAGCCGATCTAAGGTCCTGCCTCCCTCGCGCCATCAGAGATGTGTATAAGAGACAGACATAGAATAGAACACTTACGAGTCATCAAAATCATCACATAACATAGTGTTGGCGGGCGAAATCGACCTTCCGTCAACTAAGAGAGTGGAACCGGTCCGTGGTTGTCTAATAACCCAAGCCTTTTCGGATGAACCACCCTGACGGGTTTAGCAGCTCCGTTAGCCGATCTAAGGTCCTAAGAAAACAAAAGAAAACTAATCTAAACTAACTAATCTAACTAAAACAAACTAAACTAATCTAACTATTCTATAAATACAATCTACTAACTACTACTATACTAACTCTAACTAATTAACTATCTAACTACTAACTGAAATATAACTTATTCACAAAATATACAATATCTACAATTTACAGATTTAAATAAAACCTGAAAAACTCGTTTGCATTCTATCCTTAGACAGTAAAAGATATTTTTTGTTGATTTTATGATTTTATGAACAAGAAATAAACAAAACTAACTACACTAAACAACTAATATACTAATTCTAACTATAAATCTAACTAAACTACTAATATTATACTAAACTAACAAAAATAAATTACGAACTGACCTGGAGAAATGCTCCAGATTTGTCCCGTGTATGATGATCTTCTAAGCTGATTGCAGGGAGGAAACCCGCACCGAATAATCCAGAAGCTTCTGGTAAATGATAGTTGCAGTGCTCTTTAAGTTTGTTTGCAGGACAAACAAGACATACAAATCACAACAATCATATGATTTATAAATCTCCACAATTAGGTAAACCTGTATGCAAAGACTAATACAAAATAATTCAATTGATGAAGAAGAGAAATCTATCATTCATTAACTGAATCAAGTAATTGATGCATTTTTAAGTAATGGAAGAAATCAGATATGGATAAAACATTAATTAATTCATATCATTATGCAAAAGACTGTGATAGCTAAAGTAGTCACTAATCAAATGCAAATTGATAAGCATAAACATGAAACAAAAGATTGATATTATGAAAAGAAAAAGTTGTAGCAGAACATCAAATTCTGTCTCAGTTTGTATTAGAATTCCATAGCCTGGTTCTCCCACAAGTGAGGATGATCCTTATTACAAAAATAATAAGTATTTATAAGTTTTCCACAGGGTAAAACCTCCCTGTGGAAGTTATCAAAACTGTTTACATAAATCTGGGAAGATATCCCAAGTTTAACTAAACTAAGAACCTAAAATAAAACTAAAACACACAAATATTTCCCCATCCTGTCCATCAAGTCCCATGCAATTCGAATTTACCTGAAAAGGGTAAAAAATAGACAAGTTAGAATGATCTTTTATTAATAAAACAATAAAAATCTAAGTCTATAGACTAGCTAAAAAATCCTCTAATTCTGTAGATGGTCTAAATAAGACATAGAATCAACATTAAAATCGAAAAAATCTCTTTTTAAATAATTAAATTCAATTTAACATCCAATAGCTTATTTGACAACAAATCACAAATTGAAATCGTTATTCCATTTTGAAATCAAACAAGACCAATATCGATCAGCTGATTACAGAGATACGGGTACTCTGTTTTGTTTGTTACCACAAAGTTGGGTGATAAAATCATATGGAACAACAATGCAATCGTTTCATATCTAATTGAAATCAACATAATCAAAACAAATCGCAAGCACTTGTTATGTTGTCTTATCAACAGGAGATATTATCAAATCGAACAGGATCATTTTCAAATTGTTATAAATGTATTGTCATATGATCTAAGTCGTGAGCGAGTTAAACCATAACTGACTCGTAACTGTCCACAAATGAAATCGTAACAGGATCAATCAATTAATAACAGAGTTCATAATAGATATCCGATCGTTTTTTATTAGCCAAATGGGGCAGACACAATCATCACGAGATTACTTCTTGAATGCATTTTGAAATGATTATTCCCTGAATTTCCTCATACGAATTTAACAGAATGAGATAAGTCGAACTGAGTTAACAAACTTGTTTGAGAACAGAGCTGTAATCAAATCTATTTTTTAATACAAATGTGATTCATAAAACCGATCAAACTAACTAAATATATCACTATCCAATCAGGAGAATCAAATGGCAGGGGTTTAACAAAATTGTTGGGGATTGAAACTGTTCCATGATTCGGGCATGAATATCATTGACATAGGCTTATAGTAAAAGTATTGTTTCCATGAAAATAGAGTTATTCTTTCCACATTGAAATCGAACAGTATTGTATTCTGGTTTTTAGCATATATTATAAAATCGTAACAACAAAACTCATTGAAATCGTTTGCCAATCACAGCATACAAACCATAACGAAATCAAATCCAACATGATCATATTCTAAATTGAGCATGAACAAACTTCCTGTTCAAATCGAATACAAACCAATCTAGTCTAAAGCAAAGCATCAAATGATCAAATCAAATCCAAACTAAAACCAACCAAATCGAATAAAAATCTATCTATGGCTATACTGGGAATGATCAAATCATATATCCAAAATGAAATTTCATTTATTTTTAGCAAAGAGAAATGTATACAGGATGAACACACTATGAGAAAACCATTTCGAAATATAAACTGAGCTATTCGAAACCAAATTTGACTCATCATATTAATCCCGGTTGCTCACAAAACTAAAATGACACCAAAATTCATACCTGTGAGCAGATGGCTTGGTCACGACAATTTGGAGTTGACAAGGGTTATAGTCGATTCAACATTCTTGAAAAGGATGGAGCCTGTTGTCTTCTGCTTCTTATCAGTTGCTTGGAGCTTGTCTCTTTGATTGGTCAACACTGCAATTTGATCTTCCAGCGATTCAATTTTCGATTGGAGTAGGGGAACATCAATGTAGTATCGTTCCAACCATAAATCACATTGTTCACAGGAAGACTGTGTGGGTTTTAAAAGAGCAGGCGAGGGTTTGGACATCTAGCTGAGGGTTTCGTTAGGCAATTTAATACCAGGGTAGCTAGGATTATCTATTAGGCAAGGGGGAAGATTTGTCACGAAATCATAAGGTGGTTCGGGGCATAAACCCTGTGAGTAAGGATATTCACTGGCTAAAAAACGTTCCACGTCAGAGTCCGAATCCTCACTAAGGATTATAGGCTTTGACTCAGTAGAGGGTTTAGGTTTGTTCCTAGCCATCCTTGAAATAAGCCGAGTGTTGTTTTTACCCTTGGCATTAGCAGTAGGGTTTGCCTTGGTATTTTTACTCATAGGCCTTTTAATAGTCTCAAACTTCTCAGTTATGGGATCGGGTAAGTCAACCTTAGGGTCAACCAAGGGTTTAGGAGGAGGCAGTAGGATATGGAAGGGCACAGGTGGCTCACCCTTAGCTTCAGTCACCATAGGTTTGTCAACCTGGACAGGGTCTGTGTCCTCAAAACCATTACGAGCAATGAAATCTCTCCAACTATCATCGTGTAAACTCAAGTGATAAACAATAATAAGTTTAATAAGTCCATAGTGGAACAGGCTACTGTCAGCCTTCTTCCTTTTAAACCTTTTCAACATTTTAAATAGGTTGTGCTGAAAGTAAAAGGGCAAATTCAATGGGTATCCCATAAAATTCATTAGCAAACGCAGGTGGTAGAGAAAAACGAGTCTGTATCGACCTTCACAGGTCACGAACTGTTTGACTACCATCAAAGTATCATGCCATCGTGGTTTAAGTCCAGATATGGGCATAACTCTGTCACAAGAGGTGACTTTGCGCGAGAGGAACAGTAGTGTCCATGACACCGCCTCGACCTTACAATTTTTGAACCAACGCTGGCTTGTGGCAGGGAACCCTGT
>CBVK0101698498.1:0-27288 GCA_900067695.1 Picea abies | reverse complement strand
GTGTGTGTGTGTGTGTGTGTGTGTGTGTGTGTGTGTGTGTGTGTGTGTTACATGTCTAGCCACTCTTACCCCTTTCTAACTTTATTGGCTCACTATCCTAAGTCACATTTACATAATACATTCTAGTTCATACGGGTTAAAATCGTGGTGTTACAAGTTGCACACAAATGGAGCCTTGAAGAAGCCATAAAACTAAGTAAAGAAGTCCCTAAATTCAAGTGAATAAGCCCTTAAAACCAAAAGAATAATCCCCTAAATCCAAGTGAAGAATCCCCTAAAGCTAGGAGAAGAAGCCCCTAAAGTAAAGTAAAGAAGCCTCTAAGGTCAGTCATCCTTAAGGAAGAGGTGTGACCCAAAATTTGTGACCCTTGGTCGCACCCCCTCATGTGGAGAAGACTCATATAAATAAGAGGATACTCATTTGAAATTTTAATCACACCAATTCAACCTATCCAAGGAAGAGGAGAGAATTTACAAGGGAAGATGAAGTGAACAAGGGAAAAAATCCAAGGGAAGATGAAGTCTTGTGATGATTTTTTCTAGGCTTTTCTTTTAAGGTCATCTTGGAATTTTTGATATAACTTTTTTAGAGAAAGATTCAGTTAGTGAAACTTGTATGTGCTTCAGAAGAGATAGCAAAGAATTTTGGGTACGAACTTTGGGTCTTGACTCATTACAGGTTTGGAGTTATGCTCAGTGGAAGTTGAGCTTTTTTAAACTAGGGTTTTCTTCTTCAAAATGAGTCATCTTTCCATTTTCATGATAAAATTTCTTTGGGATGCATCAAGGAGCGAAAATTGGAGCAATTTCATAGAATATGTCGAAGACGATTCTGTACAAGTTTCAGATCATGATTCATTACATGTACGAAGTTATACTTGTTGGAAGTTAGGGTTTGTGACTAATCCATAAACTAGTCCCAAACAGGTGTTCGAGATAAAAAAAAATTATATCTGAAGCTTGGTAGGTCCAAATTGAATTACACTTGTTTCATTATAAGGATAACATATCCTAATATCTGAGGTCCAAGTTTTAGAATCATAAACAGAAAATTGAGATTGTGGCGAATCTTACAAGTTTTCATATTTGAGGTACGGTTCTAAGAAGTTTTATATGCAAATTTAAGAATTGATTTTGGTATTGTATTTGAAGGTTGATTTAATCATGTATCATCATTTAAAATATTCCAATGGGATTGGTGTATCCTTGATCCAAGGGATCAAATTTTGCTCAAAAATCAAAGTGCTCGGAATTGCTTCAAAACGGACATGTGTGTAGGCCTCGTCCTCACGATCCCAACACAACTTGAATGAGTTCAAACGAATGTCGTATGAGTGAGATATCGTGTTTTGTTCATTTTTCCAAACATGCAAAATTTTGTTGACTGTACAATCTATATAGTGTTGACATGGTAGCTGACCATACAGTTTGTACGATCGTACAATGACATGGAAATGTTGAGTTGTCAGGTGGTTGACATGGCAGTGTTGAGTTGGCAATATAGGTGGAAAATACGTGTGTGAATAGTATCTTGACACATGGAGTTTGGGTGGCAAGAAATATGGTGCCATGTGGCCCAGTCGTGGGATGCCACATGGCACCGCTCTAGTGAATAAAATGTGGTATTCTACGGGGGTCGAACCCCTGACTTCTAGGCACGCATGGCATAGTTTCCGCATAGGTCGGGCCACCAACTCACATGTGCATTGATTCTTAAACTTACATATTTGAATAATTATTTAAGTTGCAGTCATTGTTTGGTTGGTTCAAACCCAGGTCCATAGCATACCATATGACCGATACCTCACAGTTGGCGTGTGGACCATTGCAATGGAGTTTAGCCAAAAATACATAGGTTTATAGCCACATGACCACTATACATGACCAATGGCATGGATTTTGTGCACATTTTAGCCACGGGGGCCAGTTTAAGCGATGGGACATGGCCATATGCCCCCCATGCATCCAACACCTCCACCCAAGGGAGCGCTAAACGTGCTAATGGTTCAACATTTTTATCCAAATTGCGGAGTGTGCGTGGTGTTGGGTTTTTGGTCCAATAACACTATGGGAGTCGAGTTAGTCAAACACATGTGTGAATTGGAGAACCAAAGACAGCAAGCTTGAAGGGGAAAATTTCCAGGAGGATATCTTCTTCATTTTTTGGCCAAACCAACTGCAGAAAGAGCCCAACTAGGGGTTTTTGGACGTTGTGGAGCCATTGGAGCCATCTATTTGGCATTTTGAGGAATTTAAATCACTATTTTTAGCACTTTTAGAAAATAATATAAAACATCCATTGGAAGTTGGACCAGGAGATGTAACCCAAGAGAGGGGTGAACTCCTTTATCATTTGATGTGTTATGTATTTACTGATGGTTGTTAATTGTTGGTCATTATGTGCATATTAAGTGAGAAAACTCTCTAATTTATGTGTTTGCAAATTTATCATTTTTCCCAAGAACACATAATTAACACTTACAAATAACTTAAAAGATACAAGTCTCTTTCATTTTCAGATCAAGTTGATATCAGAGCATAAGTTTTTGAAGGCTTGATTATTTGCAAGTGTTTTCTTTTCTGATGCTTACAAGGTTGAAGCTCACAAGAGGAGAAGGTCAAATTGTAGATCTAAGTTCTCAACTGTCAAGAGGAAAAACTACCAAATCACCTAAAGCTTCAAGGAGATATTCACCAGGTATGGCTCATGATGAGAGTCATGGAACTCTTCCTTCAGAGGTGGAAACTTTCATAAAATATTTCTATGATATGATTGAGATGGTGAAAGTTATGTTTGAAGAAAGAAATGCAAGATTTCAAGGTGAAAGCTCCAACTCTCCAAAGGGAAATGGAGACAATGGTGATAAAACTCCAAAAGGAAATTGAGGGAATGGTGATTCTCCACCTCCTTCACCTCCATCTTCCACCTCTTCTACCATTTCACAACCACCTCCAAATTCTCCAAAACAACATGGTAAAACTCCTCTACAAGCTCATTTGCTTAAGCTTGATATTAAGTTTGAATTGTCTATGTATAATGGAGAGGCAAATGATGAGAAAATGGATAATTGGATTCTTCATATTGAAGTGTATTGTAGGATACAAAGGATCACAAATGGTGAAACTAAGATTCATCTTGCTTCTTTAAGATTGGACAATGCATCACTCATTTGGTGGGAAACCAAAATTCAAGAGGACATGAAGAAACATGGTAAAGTTTTATCCTCTTGGAATGATTTTATTGTTGCACTTAAAAGACAATTTTATCCATTAGCATACATACAGAAAGCTATTATGGATTGGAAAAACTTTAGACAAGCTATAGGAAAAGATGTGGAAATATTCACTCAATAATTTAGGAGAAGAGATTTGGTTTTGGGTATAGATTTGTCTTCTCAAGAAACTTTACTCAAATACATTGGGGGTTTGCATAGTTACTTGAGGCACACAATACTTATGCTTAACCCTTCAAATATAGATGAAGTTTGTGTACAGAAAACTCATTTAGAAGCAAGAGGAAGGAATGAACCTCAAGAGGGCAGCAAGAAGCCCTTTTATAATGGAGACAAAGGAAAGAGGAAGTTTGAAGGAAATGGAAAGAAAAATGTTTCAGTCAAGAAAGAGAGAGAGAAACTCTCAAGTAAACATTGTTCAAAGGATGGCCATGATGAAGACCATTGTTGGAAACTGCATCCTGAAAAGAGACCCAAAAAGTTCAACAACAAAGAGAAACCAAACATTGTTGCAACTATACAACAAGATTTAGGATCTGATTCGGAAGATGAAACAAAAATCACAGCCATGGGTTTACAAGGTAAGGATTTTATTACAAGTACTAGTTCTTCAAGTAGTAGTAGCCTTAATGTAACTCAACATGAAAAAGAAAGAATAGAGATTTTTCACATAAGGGTAATTTTAAAACATACCAAGATAGATACTCTATTTGATACGGGATCACAAGCAAACCTCATTTCTGAAGACACTATCAAGAAACTAGATTTGGAAACTACTAAACCATAACCTTTAGGTTGGATATGTGACAATGCCAAATTGCATGTGACAAGAAGATGTAAACTTAGATTTGTCATCACTGCAAACTATATAGATGAGGTAGAGCTTGATGTTATTCCATTGGATATTTGTGTTATTGTGTTGGGAAGCCCATATTTATATGATAGGAGAGCCATCTTTCATCGTCATGAGAAAAAATATCATTTGTTCAAAAATGGAGTTGAGTACATTGTTAGAGAACATACAAAGAAGGTGAATCCGTTACTTACAAATGTTGGACAAATGAAGAGATTAGTGAATTCTAGTAAGAACCTTGTACTTTTGATGATTAGACCCGAAGACAATGATGAAGAAGAAGTTTTCCAAGGATGTGATGCAAAGTTAAAATCTGATTTATATGAGGTTTTTAACGAAAATGTTGAGATGTTTCAAGAACCAAGGGGATTGCCTCCTAAAAGGGGTATCAAACATGAGATTCTATTGCAATAAGATGGTCCTCTTCCAAACATTGACATGTGCAAGATGTCAGTCATGGAGAATGTTGAAATCAGAAAGAAAGTCCAAGAGTTGCTTGACAAAGGGGTCATCAAACCAAGCACATCGCCATGCAGGTCACCAATTGTTTTGGTACCAGAGAAAGTTGGTATATGGCGTATGTGGGTAGATTTCAGAGCCTTGAAAAAGACTACGAATATGTTTTCTGAAGGAGACACATGGAAGAAAGATTTGAAAGAAAATCAAGCTCCATTACATGCCTTGGCAAGATATGTATTCCACTTGGTGATAAGGTATAATAAAGACATTTATGACAAAGTTGTTGATATGCTTACTAGGCCTATTGTTAGTGCTTTAGTTATTTTTAATCATAATCCTATCATGCAGGAGAGCTATGTTGAACAATATGCTTTAGATACAGATTTCAAAGATGTTTATGCAACTTTGTGTCATACTAACCAAGTTGAGGAATTGGATTCCTATGTGCATGGTAAACTTTTGTATCTTGGCAAGCTATGTTTTTCAAAGGGTGAAAGAGTCAACATGATAAGAGAAGCACATTCTTCTCATGTTGTTAACCATTTTGGTGTAGGCAAGATGGTGGCTAGTTTGCAAAGAAAGTATCCTAAGTTTTGGGATGAGCATCTACACTACTTTTAGCATGTTTATAACCGGGCTAAGCATTCATTGACTCAAACACCTCCATTTGAAGCATGTTTTAGCTATTTGCCAAAATCTCCTTTAGAATTTATCTTTGGGAAAGATGTTGATATTGATGATCATTATGACATTGATAGAGAAAATAAGTTCATTGAACAAAGTCAGTTGGTGCATCAAATGGTACAAGACCAGTTGGAAAAGAGCCAAGCCAAATACAAGACAAGACATGACAAGTTTCGTGTTGGTATTAAAGGCACAAATACAAGAAAGGATAGATGGATTGAGGTTGGAAAGGTGAGGGAATTGTACCCTCATATTCAAATAGACTGGAAGTAGTATTTTGGAGGTCCAAAAGCTTCCCAATGGGGAGGAGTGATCCAGGGGATCAATTTTTTCTCAAAAATCAAAGTGCTCGGAATTGCTTCAAAACAAACAAGTACGTAGGCCTCGTCCTCATGATCCCAACGCAACTTGAATGGGTTCAAATGGACGTCGTATGAGTGAAATATTGTGTTCTCTTCATTTTGCCAAACAGATAAAATTTTGTTGACTATACAATTTGTACATTCCATACAGTGTTGACTTGGAAGTTGACCATACACTTTGTATGACCATACAGTGATGTGGCAGTTGACCATACACTCTGTACGACCATACAGTGATGTGGCAATGTTGATTTTTCAGGTGGCTGACGTGGCAGTGTTTATTTTTTAGGTGGTTGACCTAGCAGTGCTGAGTTGGCAGGCTAGGTGGTAGATACATGGGCAAATGGTCTCTTGACATGTGGCGTCTAGGTGGTAAGTAATATGGTGCCAGGTTGCCTAGTTATGGACTCCCACATGGCACCCCTCCAGTGCATAAAATGTGGTATTCTACGAGGGTTGAACCCCCGACCTCCAGGCGCGCATGGTAGATTTTCCACATAGGTCAGGCCACAAACCCTCCTGTGCGTTGATTCTTAACCTTACATGTTCGAATAATTATTTAAGTTCCAGTCATTGTTTGTTTGGTGAAGAAAAGGGTTGGGGCTTAGCCCTAGCCCCTAGTCCATAGCATACCATACGACTGACACCTCATAGTTGGCGCGCGGACCGTTGCAATGGAGTTTAGCCCAAAAGATGTAGGGTTATAGCCACATGACCACTATACGTGACCGATGGCGTGGATTTTGTGCATAGTTTAGCCACGGGGGCCAGTTTAAGCATTCGAACGTGGCCATATGCTCCCCATGCATCCAAAAGCTCTGCCCAAGGGGGTACTAAACGCGCTAATGGTTCGAAATTTTTCCCTGAATTACGGAGTGCACATGGTGCTAGGTTTTTGGTCCAGTAACACTGCGGGAGCCGGGTTAGTCACACACAGGTGCGAATTGGAGAACCAGAGATAACAGGCTTGAAGGGGAAACTTTCCAGAAGGATACCTTCTTCATTTTTTGGCCAAACCAGGTGTAGAAAGAGCCCAGCTATGGGGTTTTTGGATGTTTTGGAGCCATTGGAGCCATCTATTTGGAATTTTGAGCATTGTAAAGCACTGTTTTTAGCACTTTGAGAAAATAATATAAAATATCCATTGGAAGTTGGACCAGGAGATGTAGCCCTAGAGAGGGGTGAACTCCTTTATCATTTGTTGTGTTACATGTTTACTGATGGTTGTTAATTGTTGGTTATTATGTGCATCTTAAGTTTGAAAACTCTCTAATCTATGTGTTTGCAAGTTGATCTTTTTTCCCAAGCACACATAATTAACACTTAAAATAACTTAAAAGATACAAGTCTTCTTCATTTTCATATCAATCCTTCCAGTAGATGTTGGAAAACTCATGGAGCAGGTGCTTCTTTCAAGTTGGTGCTTGTAAAATCTTGAAACTACTTAAGAAAAAAATGCGTGGTTTTCTCCTAGTTGGGTTTCCACGTAAAACATTGTTTGCAATGTGTAAAAGTTTATGTGATGATGAATGACATGATTAATGGTTAATGTTTATGTAGTGCTTGAAGGTTAAATTTTTTTGAAATAACTATATACTGATTCACGCCCCCTATCTTAGGATTCTTCAATATTCTAACAATAAGCTATATGTTGAAATTATTCTTATACTTAGAGGGTGGGTGAATCAGTCTAAGATATTTTTTACTTTATTTAACCATTAATCAATCATTTAATAAATTTAAAACATTAAATGCATGTAAACACAAATTATGGTACACGGACTTTAACTTGGAAACCCTTGTGGGAGAAAATGAAAAAAACGTATATTTATAAATGTTTGTAGGCATCAACCTATTGTTACAAAACTTGTAGGCACCAACCTACTGGAGCCACCAATATCCTCAGTTGAGCCTCAACTTAGCAAGACATTGTGTAGGCACCAACCTATTGGAGACACCAATCTCCTTGGTTGAGCACCAACTCAGTAAGACATGTATAGGCACCAACATAAGATATTCATACACATAGTACTTCTAACTTCACCTACACGCTTCATAATTCATGTATTTCATAGCATCATCATACCCTTAATTTTCATGCTCGATCGCCTCTCTTTGCTTCATATCCCAGACATAGATTCCAATCCTAGTCATATTTATCCTTCATTCCTTATAAAACCTCATAACATCATTCCCATAATATAATCCTAGACTACAGCATCACAACCTAAAAACAACTCACTTTGCAGCATCATAGACCTTAGTCCATTACAGTGCACCCTTAAAACTCCAAGAAAACTCCTCTTACACACCTTTAGACCCCAATATTACTCACAGGTTTCTCTTGTGCACCTTAGACTTGATCTTCTTTCTTGAATGCTCTTCAAATGCACACATCTATCCTATATTTATAGTTTTTATGTGCTCACTTTTAGGGATGACTTTTTAAGACTGGATGGGTCGACCTGAACTTTCTGGCGGGGTTGTCTGACAAAAAAATTTGTATCTCCTCATTTATAAGGAGAGGGAGTGCCATATATCATTGAAAGGTCTCTAAATAATATTTCCAACCATATAACATATGCTCCCATTTGAGTTGGGTATTTAGAGTAAAAATTCCTTTAAATATAGGGTATCCAAACTGAGCATCAAAAATACAAAAACAATATTTCCAATAGTCTCCATCTTCCAATATTTATCTTGGACATTTGTAGTCTCTACAATATCCCCAAGGACGAGCCCCAGTTGTATTTATAAATTGTAAACATGTTTTGTAGGTTGGTGAGCCGAGTGTTGATAGGATGGTGGGCTTATGTGTTTATTAGGTCGGAGAGCCTAGGTGTTAAAGGCCAGGAGCCTGATTTTGTATATGTAATTATGCAAATCATTAATAAAATATAAACACCATTGCATGCAGACCAACCATGAAGAAAGAGTGATGGGGGACTAAGATTCCACAAGGTTGGGTAAGCGAGGAGGCTAAGTGTGTGGGCCTAGGGGCTAAGTTAGGGGGCTTACCTTTAAAGGGGATAATAATTTATTATTATTTCCTGAAGGCTAAGGTGGACATGTTGAGCGTTGTCCTAAGTTCCTGTAAAGGGAACGTGTGCTAAGTGGAAATCATGCGGCTCCAAGAAGACAAGTGTCGACCTAGGTGCATCCAGTTAAAAATGATGAGTCAGTCATGTTGGAGGTCGCTCTCCCATTATGTCATCCTCTGCATGAGTCCATTGGGATTCCCATATGAACCTAGTTTGCCTCTGCACTCGACCTCTATGTTTTGTCCTCTGGTCACATATCCTGAACCCAGTGAGAACCTGTGGACTGAGCCATGTCTTCTATGAATCTCAAGCATCACGTATATGTTTGTGATGTGTGTGTGTCATAGTTTTTGGTGGTTGTGGCCACGCAGTTCCTGGACTGAGTATGGATTGTTGCCTTCTGTTTTCATGAGTTGTATTGACTAGTGGTTGTTGTCCTCACCTTATGGGAATTGAGTTGAAATTAGTTGAAGAAGCAAGTTGTCGGGCCCGTGGATGAAGAGGCAGGTTGTCAGGCCTGTGAGTATCTCTCTCCAGGTGAGAGAGTTTGTTGGGAAGTGGTTTTCTCCCAGAGAGAGTCCAGCACCAGCTACGAAGCTCTGAGAATTCCTTATCTGGCATGTTGTCGAGACCCAGAGAGGGAGGTGAAGCAGTCGATGGACTATGTGACAATGAAGGTGTATACTCTTAGGTGGAATAGGCATGTGGGGAATGAGATTCCATGAGTAGTGGGTGTAAGAAGGCTCCTGGAGAGAATCCTTCTGATTGCATTGTGTAGTTTCCTGTAACCTCAGCCTAGTCTAGGATTCCCTTTCTCTGGGTGGAGCTTAGTCCCAGCTCATGGGTGACCCACTACTGAGCGTGATGAGCAGCGTGGTATAAGGCTGGGAGGTTCATGGAAGTTTTGCATGTAGTTGTTGGATTTACTCTATTACACATCAAAAATACTCACTTTGATAGTGTCGCAAGTGTCGTCATTACAAAGGTCGCAAGTGTCGCATTTTTCTCACAAGGCTACAAGTGTCGCAAGTGTCGTCATTACAAAGGTCGCAAGTGTCGCATTTTGCTCACAAGGCTACAAGTGTCGCATGTTACTCACAAGTGTCGTAAGTGTCAAAGAAAGCATGCTACCATGATCCCTATGTCGTTCCTATAATGACATGATGAGGACACTTGAAACACCTCAAAATTTTGATTTGGAAGAGGATAAATGAGTTAGCAGGCTTGCAAACCTTTTGCCATCTGAAAACACTCAAAAAACTAAGCTTTTGAAGGAGAGCACCACCCTATACCTCTTCTGGGAGCGTCGGTGCTCCCCCTTACACTGTCTGGGAGTGTTATAAAGCTCCTATGGCCCTTTTGAGGGAGCGTTATGGATTTTGAGTGCATTGGCGCCCCCCTAAAGCCTACTAGGGAGTGCTATGACTCTCTGATTGTCCTTTTAAGGGAGCGCTACCTATTCTAGGTAGTCGTTAAGTTGTTGAGATGAATGGGGGAAGGATCCTTTCATTCTTGGAAGGTTGTTGAGCTCGAATCCCTAATCTAGCCATGATCTTAGGGCATATCCTCAACTGAAGGAGGAAAATCCTCACCTTCCCAAAGGATATCTCAAGTTGTTGAGCCTCTCCAAGGCTATATAAGCAAGCTTTCTCAGGGTGAAAGGGGACTGGAAAAGAGAGAATCAAACCAAAATTATGATCTCATAAGTGGTGCTGGAACAGAGATATTTTGGAAGCAAGAGACCTATGATCTCATAGGGAGCAATCAGTGAAGCTATCATCATTCAGATCGTGGATCTTTTGAGCAAGGGATAGACAACAAGGACTTGGCAGGAGTGTTGCAACTCATCTATGGCTGTAAGCAATGTTTTGTCCTCATTAATATAATTTGCTTGGCCTGTTTCTTTCTAGTTTGTGTCTGATCTTACATGAACTTATCATTCATAGATAGATCTGTTTTCAAGATAATATCAATAGAGTAGGAAGTGGTCGTACTTTGTTTTTCTACAAGGCTCATCGAAGAGCGAAAGATTGGAGCTCAACTCGAAGCGTGCAGGGACAAACGTCGATAAAAAGGTACTTATGTTATCCTTCCTCCTCATGCATTAGTTTGTATAGATATTAAAGGAATTCAGTGTCCACATTAAGCACTTTCTATCTTAGAGTTAAGGGTCTAGCTCTTTGAGGAGATCTACCTGTCCATAGGGAGATTTTCCTACAACAGAAACTGGCGAATCCATTGGGGATCGAATCGGAACTTTTTGGTTTTGATTTTTCCTCATAGACATTTTCTTACCTTTTGTTTTCATAGACCTTTTTCACCCTTTCATATCTAATTGCACTTGCTGATTGACTCTTTACCCCCATCACACTCAGTCTGATTGTCAAAATTTGATTGAAATTTTGGGTTTTTTGGACTTTTTATGAGTTTTTTGAGCCTAGCGCCCCCCTGCCCATGTTATCAGAGCACCGATGCTCCCTTAATATATTGAAAAAAGCTTTATAACACTATGGTGGCCCTTATACCAGAGCGCCAAACATTTTTTGCCAAAAATCTCTTCAAAAATTCCATTTTTTGGAGGTCCAGACCCTGTTTTTCCCTTGCTGAGCTGCTTTGTGATTAAATGATGCTTCCTTTGACCTTTGACATTCTTCCTCTTGAGAATTAAACACATTATTGTTCAGATCTTATGCCCTTCTCCCTTATTTTTGATTTTTTGTTGTTGAAAGCTTGAAATCAATCCCCTGCTTTCTTCTCTCCTATCCGACTGAGCGGGAACTCTAGTGAAGGACATTAGAAGTCTGTGACTCTTCTCATTTGGTTCTTTAAGGTCATCTAATCCAATTTATTTCTCCTTCCTTTTGCGTCTTTGATTTTCTTTCTCTTGTTTGATTGCAAAAGGGTGTTTTGTTTGTGCGAAATCTGCATTTTCTTGTCCGAATCTCGTTGATCTAAAAGGGTAGTTGGCAGGACAAGTTTTTCATTGGCTTGATCATTGTTTGCATGAAAACGACAAAAGTGCATCTTAATGATTAGTTTGCATATTAATTTTCATTTCTGAAATGTTGTAGCATCATATTGGATTTGATTGAGAACAAAATTGATTGAGGGCATTCCTTATCAAGTGTTTGATAGTGAAAATGACTCTTCCTCTTTCCCTTAAATAGGTATTCATTGAAAAGAAACGATTGCTTATCATACTTCATGCATATTTTTGGGAATTGAGTCATCATTCCATCAATTTCACTTTCATACACCCTCTGAGTAAACAACAGCCATTAAAATCAACGCTTAACTAAAATTTATCAGACTTTTTACATCTTTGTTAGAAAACCTACATTAGTTTAAGGTGTAGGGATTTGGAATAGGTTGAAAGGATAACTTTCCAAAGATATCAAACAAACTTAGTATCTTGTGGTAGGGAGAGTCGAATCCAATTGTCGTATTGGCTTGCTGGGATCCCCCTCTCACACAGGGGTTACGTACAAGGTCGCATTTGGGTGAGTTACAGAGATTATCCCTCCGTGGCCCAACTATTTATAGTGGTCGGATCGTATATTGGGGATCACTAGAAGGTATACCCATGATTATGTGTGGGAGCCTTTCAAGTTGATTTCAGACTTGTTATCCTGCCCATACGTTCCGACTGGACTGTTGATTGTACCCTCCCAGGGGCTAACTACGAGTTGGTGACCTTAGTAGCCACAATATTTAGGGTCTC
Source organism: Picea abies (assembly GCA_900067695.1). Taxonomy (NCBI): domain Eukaryota; kingdom Viridiplantae; phylum Streptophyta; class Pinopsida; order Pinales; family Pinaceae; genus Picea; species Picea abies. The sequence continues at coordinate 14,935 of CBVK0101698498.1, read as the reverse complement.
ACACAATGTGACGGTGAAGGGAAGTCTCACTGTACCTGGAACAAACATTGGTCAAACTCACTCGGGCTCCTTGGAGTGTAAATCCACAATTACTGCGTGGAATCTTGCACCAAGGCATAAGTCCATTAAGCAGGTCACCAATGTAACTGATCCACCCACTCTATCCCTGCCCCTTCCTATTTTGATCTCGCGACGTTGGATTTCATCACCAACTAGTGGTTTCATCATAGGAAGGTTTGTTTGATTGATTGCTTCTCAAATTCATAGCATGTGTTGTTTGTTTTACTTAGTGGACCCTAGGTCGAGTTAGTGTTAATGGCATCGAATCCTGGGAGTACCAATGGAGGAACCCCTTCTCCTGAGGAACCTTATACCTTTCCTTCATTTGGAAACTTTGGTCCTCCATATGTTGCCACATTGAGTCTTCCAGGACACACTATTGGATTACCAGTTTGGTTGTTCCCCACTCCGGTGATCCTGAATCCTCCCAATGTTTCAATTTCACCTAATACTTTGGATGTCAATACACCACCCACACATCAACCTCATGTCAAATTTTCACCTTCTTCGTCCATCAAATATCCTTCCATTTCTCCTTCTTCGCCTAGTGAAAGCTCTAAAGCAAGTAGCTAGGTTGATAAGAAGAAGAAGAAACAAAAAGAGAAGAAGAAGAATAATTTGAAAAGGACAAAGGCCCCAACAACATCAAATGTTGGCTCTAAGAAACTAGTTACCGTTAATAGTACTAGGAGTGTTGATGAGGTCCACAAGATTAAAACGAAGAATCCAAAACCCAAATTCCCTTACAGCCTTTGTAAGGGTGACCACTTTCTGAGGGATTGCCCTGGTCTTACCCAGGTCTTAGAAATGTGGTCCTCCACGTCATCGGCCTCTATCGGTCATGTCGATGATACCCCATCAACTAGTGATATTCAGGTTGGTAAGAAGAAGCAAACTGTCAAGTTCCCTTGCATGTTATGTAAAGGTAATCATTACTCTCACCTTTTTCCTCACATGGACGAGGCTTCTTCTCTTTTGGAAAAACTTCAACTTCCAAAAGGTTATCGTAATATTTCCTCCAACCCATCGTTGGTTGACGGACTGGTCAATCCGGTTCCATCCCCAGTCAGTCCGGTTGATCAAGTGGTCAATCTAGTTTCCTCCTCGATTGAACCACGAATCCAAGTAGTTGATCCAGTTAGGTCATCGATCATCTCCACTCTTCATCAAAAGAGTGACACCAAAGCGATTGATCTATTTTCATCCTCGGTCGATCCCACTCTCCTGTTAGAGAGTGACACCAAAGCGGTTGATCTGTTTCTACCCGTCGACCCCATTCTTCCTTTGGAGAATGAAACTCAAGTGGTCGATCCAGTTTTTCCATCAGTCGATCCCATTCCTCCATTGAAGAATTTCAAAGTGACTGATCCAGTCCCTTCCTCGGTCAGTCCCACTCTTCCTCTTAAGAGTGCCAAAGTGGTCGATCTAGTTCCATCATCGATCAGTCCCACTCTTCCTCTAAAGAGTGCCAAAGTAGTCAATGCAGTTTTGCCATCGATCGATCCCATTCCTCCATTGAGGAATGTCAAAGTGACTGATCCAGTCCCTTCCTCAGTCAGACCCACTCTTCCTCTAAAGAGTGATAAAGTGGTCTATCCAAGTCCACCATTGGTTGAACTGATCCAATCATCGGTCGATCCTACTCTCCTTCTAGAGAGTAAACCTGATACCGCCCATGTTTTTCTCGTTAATAAAGACTCTACCATACCGGGGGGCATTCCTCCTTCTCCTGCGAAACCCCCTCCAAGTAATCAGGCCATCCTTTTTGATTGGGGTGCGCTAACTAGACCTCGTCTTCCCTCCCACATTCATTTCCATATTACAGTACAGGTTCATGGTCGGGACGTTCCTCAAATGATGATATATGAAGGTGCTTTCATTAGTATTTTGTCTTCTGTTGCTTGGTACGCTTTGGGTTGTCCGCAGCTTGCACTGGTTACACAAAATCTGTTAGCTTTTAACAGAAGAACTAGTCAACCTTTAGGGATCCTTCCTCACTTTCCTGTAACTTTGGGAGGGAAAACTGTCTTTATCGATGTCATGGTAGTCCGAGACCCCTTGGATTTCTCTTTACTCCTTGGGTGGGATTATGTCTATGCTATGAAAGCTCTTGTATCCACCCTTTTTCGTGTGATATCTTTCCCTCACGATGGAAGAATTGTGACTATTGATCAACTTTCATTCATCGGCCCCGACTGGGTTACCTCCCTAAGTGGTTCTTATATGCAGACAGTATCACCCTTGCTGCATGTCAATTATGTGGCATTGTCTCCCATGACTTCAACTTCTGATGCTTTGGATCTGGTAGTTGGCATGGTGATCTCTTTGGTAGGGTTATTGGAGCCTGATCTCCTTACCCCTATCACGACCCTCGACATGTGTTCCTTCCAGAGTGATTCTCTTCCATCCGATGAAGATCTCTTGGAAGCCATGACTGATTTTTGTCCCTTGACATGGTACCCTTCTAGAGCATTATCCTCTCAGAAGCCATGATCAAGAAGCAACCACGAGCATAGTTTCTCTTCTCTGTGGCAAGCTCGTTAAAAAATGAAACAGAGGCCACGAGCATAGTTTCTCTTCTCTATGGAAAGATCGTTAAAAAATGAAACAGAGGCCATGATCATAGTTTATCTTCTCTGTGGCAAGCTCGTTAAAAAATGAAACAGAGGCCACGAGCATAGTTTCTCTTCTCTGTGGCAAGCTCGTTAAAAATGAAACAGCAATCTAGGGATCGAACCTGGAACCTTGAGCATAGTTATTTTTGTTATAAACCTAAATCGCACCACACATGCTTACCTGGCATCAGGCCAACTCATATCCCTTCATTGCCAAAACATATGCCGAACAACTCTTTGGAAATCCTCTTGTGTCAAGGCCCACGCGCCCTAACCCATTACTGCACGCGTGTGCACGCTGGTAGGCCCACTACAGCGCGCGTGTACCTAACAAAGCACAAAAAAGGAAAGTTGTTGATGAAACAAAAATCTATGGGTCAGTTAACTGAAACTCCCAGCCATGCATGGCCGAGGGTTCATCCAAAACCCTAGCTCCTTCTAGCCTATAAAAGAAGGGGTAGGGGTACCATTTGGAAAAAAAAATATAGCGAAGAAACTCTGCCCATTTTCCAAATCCATTTTCCCAACCCTTTAGCCTTTCCTCATGCCAAAGGATATTTAACGCAAAGCAGTTGGAGGATAGAAGAAGAGGAGCACAGGATCAGGATCAAGGAGCGGTGGCTGGTCTCGACTTTGATTGTAAGTTGATTCATTTTTCAAATAATAAAAGAATAATTTTCCTGTCCCAATGCATGAGTTATCTATGGTTTGGTTAATTTATGATTAATTTCTAACCCTCAAGTAGAAAAGTAGTGTGCATGTATTGTTGTTTGTTTTGACTATAGGTTACCTTTGGAAGGAGCAGCGTAAGCAAGCAGTCGAAGCGCAACGGAGGATCTACACCAAACACCAGTAACAAGGTTAGTAGTTCCTTTCCGTGCATATATTGTGAAAGAGGGGTTTAAGTTTTGGGTGGTAGGTTAAAAAGTAATTTCTTTGCGGTCAAAATCTGCATGCAAGTCTAACCCTAGTTTGCTAGTCTGTAGGGTATTTTTCCCAACAACAGAATTGGCGACCGTAATGGGGAAGATACTCTTTAGGGTTTCCGGATTTAGTTGAGTTTTTTGGGTAGTTTAGAAGATTAGATTTTTTGTTTCTTTGCCTATCTTTTTCTGTAAGGTCTGAGTGAGCAGGGAAGCTGGTTCTTCATACCAGTTTTCCCTGACTTATGCTTGACGGTAGTTGTCGGGACACACAGAGGTACATGCAGCTTGCATAAGGCCTGCACGCATGTACCCGCGCCCTATCTTCTTACAGCCTGCGTGTGAACGCTAGCTGTAGGGATAACAGTAGCGTGTAGGAATCTAGAGACTTGTAGAGGCAGTCCACCTCTTCCCTGTCAGAATTATACATTCTCAGGGGGTTTTCTGGAATCCTATCTGAGTCTTGTTGGTTCACAGTCCTATTTCAGATTGCCTTTTTGCCTTGTTATTCCTTGCATAATTTTTTTTATTTTTTTATTTTCTGTTAGAAAAAGCATCCAAGCCTTCAAGGGACCCTGGTTGTCAATACTAGAGGCCTCTTCCTGGTCTGGACTGCCTGTTTTTATCTTTGTCTTAGAAGTTATACATACACGCGGCCTGTACAAGGTCAAACCGCGTGTACACGCGTCCTGTTTCAGATCAACATGCGTTCGCACGCGTGTTGTTTTAGTAATAGTAGCGTGCTTAACAGGCTACTTTTTGTTCAGGGTGGGGCAGTCATCCCCTCCTTTGCTAAGAAGTATTCCTCTCAGGTGTTTGGAGTCTAGGGTTGAACAGTCAGTAGGTTAGGTCATTCTACCCTTAGCCTGTTTTTTCTCAGTTGATAGTTGACAGAAAATATAAAAAAAAAAAATGGTTTTTAGACAAGCGTAAGAGTCTGTTTTCTTTATTGTATTGTGTGTCTTTGCTTTGATTCTTTGCGATCTTCACTTTAAGCTAGAATTTGTTTTTCTTGGTTTTGTGCTTGTCGGTATTTTCCCTTTGTTTCTTTATTAGCACTTAAATAATATATATATATATATATATATATATATATATATCTTTCATTTTCTGCTTTGTTTAAAGAGTGTGTTTCTGCATCATTAGCTAGGGAGAAGTATTTTGTTTCGTAAGTTTTTGCAGTGCATTTAGAGCATAAGTAGCTCGTAGTCGAGCAAAATTCCTTTATGATTACTGCATAAAATCTTAGAAAAAATGAAAAGAAAAAGAAATCTTTCTTTGTGAAAAGTTGCTGAAATTTTGCATTTAGTAAAAGTCTTTTGTTTCCAGCATTTTTTCATTCATTTTTTCTTTCATCTTTACACATCATCAGTTTCACCTTCATACCCCATGACATAAGAAATCCCATAAAATAAACGCTAATTTAAAATCTATTAGACTTTTTGTTTGTAGAGTTCACAAACTAGTTCAGGATTAGGGCCTTGGATTAGGTTGGAGAGGAAACTCTCCAAGGCCATTCAAAACCAAACATTGGAGTCTGTGATAGGGAGTGTTTAAGTCTAGTTTCATGGAATTTATCCGGGACCCCCCCTCTAACACAGGGGATAAACACGAGGTCGCGTGTGAAAAGGTAGCGGAGATAACCCCTCCAAAGCCAGACCAATCGTAGTGGAGAACACATATCGAGGGCTTGTTTTGGGATTCCGTCGTTTGCATTTTCCACGGGGCTCCGTGGGTCTTGAATACATTTGAGGTCCTCAATTGTCTTCCAGACCATTTTCTCTCGATACCCTTGACAGGTTTCGGGCTTGATACCCTGCTCATTGTGGTCTACCCAACTTTCGACTGTACCCGCCTGGTGACTGTTCGTGTGTTGGCAACCTAATTGCCAATCTTTTTAGGGACATACACAGGTGACTGCGGGGGTATACCACGGTACCTAGGACAGACATCGGGCCATGCTTTGCATAGTATACCCGGAGGGTGCTTCCGTGTTCGAGTTGCACTTTCACTGGTAAGTTGCTCTAGTGTTGGTTGTTGTAACTGTTCTTCCAAATAGTTTAGTGATTGCTTGTCTTATCTCTTAGGGGCTTCTTTTTTAGTGTGTGTTATTGTTTGAACATGTATAATACCTTAGCATGTCTTGGATCTTCTCACACAGTGGAGGATCCCGAGCTCTTCCGGTCACGAAGGCTTCTGGGCCTGCCGCCGGTTATACTGGATCCACCCCCGCCACCATTAAGGCGGAAGCTAGACCAACAATGGTCTTTCGAAGCGACCGGGTTAAAAACCATTGTGCCCAAACAACTCCCAAAGGAATAAACCACCAATATTAGCTCGGTTGAACCCCCCACCACTGATACTTGGCCATAGGTTATTGTACCAATCCAATTTTACAAACGCATGTCAGTGCCTCACACAGCTATGGAAACAAACGTTGTTACTTCTTCTGGGAATTCTTCCATTCCCACCACAGTTGCTACCACAAGAGAATCATCTCCTAACTTACCATCGTCGATCCGAGCCACCATGGTCTCGGCCGCAACTACGTCGCACAGTGGACCGACCCCATCTATGGCGGCGGCCACAATCCCCTTCACACCTAGTGCGACAGACCCTCCGTTCTCATACGGTATGCCTAGTTCGGGTACAATTCATGCACTCACGTACTCCACTTTACAGACTTTGGGTCTAGGGGCAGGGAGCTCTAATGCTCCTCTGCAAGGTCAACTTGGGGGCACTCATGTCCCTTTTAATTCTTTTCCTTACGCTGGAGGTCATATCTCTTCATCGTCCCCTTCGCTTGGTGGTCTGCATCAGCAGTCTGTCGAGCAGCCTGCACACACTAGTTTATTTGGAGATGGGAATCAAGGAACACCTGCGCACAGTATGCCAGTAGGTTTTTCACCATTTGTTTTGAATGGGACGTTTGGCAACAACACTTTCACATCCACTGCTTTCCCATATGGAGGCACTCCCATTTTTGGACAGTCTACTCCGGCACAGAGTATTATTCCTACGTCGGGGGCACATATAGCAGGACCTTGAAACTTAGGACAAGGATCCATTCCCTCCTATAGAATGTTGTTTTGGGGTAATTCTTTCCACAGTCAATGGAACCCTGGACAGACTACCATGCCTCTCCCATCAGGACCGGCATGGGGTAATCCTTCCCAAAGTCCTTCAAACACGATGCATGCCCAACATCCTATGTCCTTTATGGGAAATCAGTCAATGATGTCTCCATAGATGCAAAATCCTTATGCTGGTTAGGGCCATGGTTTCTACTAGAATCTAGGCCAGCAGCCAAACTTTTCCTGGCAACCTGGTGCCAGTCAAACTCCAGGACCCTTCTTCTCAGGTTATCAGCAGCAACCCAAAATACCATTCCTGGCAATGCTACACTTGCCAGATTTGACGAGGTTGTTAAATGATCCTATTTGTCACGATCCACGTTGGCCTCCTATGCCAACAAAGTTGCCTTCGGACATTCCAAAGTTCGAGGCCAAGCCTAATGAAGATCTAGGTGATCATGTGACTACCTTCCATCTTTGGTGTTCATCTAACTCATTGAAAGATGACTCCGTATAGCTGCGATTGCTTCAACGCACTCTTATCGGGAGTGCCGTGAAATGGTACATTGAGCTCGATCGCTCAAGATACTCTTCTTTTGGCGAACTAGCGATGGCCTTCCTTAACCATTTCCAGTTACCTGTGAGATATGATGCTGGCACAGAATTGCTCACCAATTTCGAACAGACAACAGTGGACCAAATCTCTGATCATATATAAGAGTGGAGACGTTGGAAGAGTCTAATCAAAGTACCAGTCCCACCAGCATTCTTGCTTGAGTGGTTCCTTAAGTCTATGGTCCCACAATTATCCAAAGACGTCGCAACTTCTGGGGTTTTCTCCAAAGAATATGCCATCATGAGGGCTCAACAATTTGAGCTCATCTATTCTCAGTCTGGTTTATTATATAACATCCTGCCGAATGCACCACGATCGATACTGGATAAAACTAGACAGAGAACCGGACCACATGCCGACGGTATTGTTGGTTTAGCACAAACCAAGCCCGCTGAGCAATTGACAAAACAATTGCAACAGTTATCTATACAACACTCAGTGTCCAGCCAGACTACTGCTTTGGCTGCTCCTCCTACCCAAACGTCGGAATTACACTCCATGCAATCGAGTAACCCAAAGGCCACCCAGCAGCCTGAAGGGAAGAAAAAACAACGAAAGAAGGGTAAGGGGGATAAAAAACCTACGGATAATGCTGGCGGGGACACCATGGAAAAACGGAAGGCGAGGTATCCGTGCAACTTATGTGCGGAAGACCACCCGACCCATATTTGTCCTCGACTTGCAGAGGCACAAAAGTTTGTCACACAGCAACAGCAGGCAGTGTTGACTAATCCCTTTCAACATGGGCAAAATTTAACTCAAGCCTCTACAAGTGCCGAAGGGGGCAGCTAAGAAACCTGCCCTCCTCCAAACAATCCCTCATCCATGAATGTATATATGGTTAGGGGTGATGCTTTCATAATGACTAAAGCACACGACTATAGTAAACCAAGTGCCTCTGAGAAGGGTAAAGAAGCTGAGCTCCCATCTCTTCCTCCATAGATCAAGAAGACGTTGGGAGAAACAATGACACGCATTCCAAAGGGTGCATTTAAGAAAGTTTCTCACAACCCAAATGCAAGGGCCGCCCAGAATTACTCTGTGGTGGAGGATTTATCACAAACCCCTTGTGCGATGTCTGCTTTGGAGGTCCTCCAAAGTTGCCCTGCTCAGAGGAAAGCCTTGTTAACTGCTTTGGGCTCTACTGAGACTTGTAATCTGGGTACCATCATGTTAGATACAACCGACTTAAAACCTCGTATGCCTTACCACGTAACATTTCAGATAGTAGTGGCTCATCCCACGAAAAATTTTACATGGAATATCTTCTGCACGATGGTCGACGAGGGTGCCTCAACATGCGTTATGTCATTAGCATGTTGGAAGGCCATTGGCCAGCTCGCTTTGTCTCCATCACCTACCCTCCTCACTTCTTTCGACGGTTGTTCTTTCTGACCACATGGCATCGTTCCTTCTTTCCCTGTGTAGTTAGGAGGGAAGACCGTGTGTGTCGAAGTAGAGGTAGTTGATGCTCCCCTCGACTATAATCTCTTGTTAGGATGGAGTTGGACTTATTCTATGCAAGCTATGGTTGCTACAGTTTTCCTAGTCTTGTTTTTTCCACACGAGGGTCGGATAGTGACCATCGATCAATTGTCCTTCTCTAGACCTGACCCATATTTGGGGGCATCCACGATCCCCATGATTGATAATCCTCAACCAGGTGTCGTTAACGTAGGAGCTGGTTTGTGCCCATATTTGATGGGTACCTTCGATTACCCACCTCCTCACGATGACGTAAAATTTATATCTAATCACCAGAAGGCTGAGATTTTTCAAGTTTCGTTGTTTCACACGACTTACTTTGGGGATCCTTGGATTCTTCCTTCCCCATCGGCCACGATGGATGAGACAGGGCACTCCGGCATGTCCATGCCCTTGTCGACCACTGAAGTCGCATACTCTTTAGTCCAGCAAACTTCAGCTAACCCCGATCCGACTCCCGCACAAGAGTTAGATCCACTTCTAGAGCCTATTTGGGCTCGGGGTTCTCTTGCTAACATCGATTCATCAGACTTAGTCTTGGCTTCTGACAAAGTAGTAATTGAAGCAATAAATAGTCCAGACAAACCTTGGGAATATCTTCATCACAGATCATACTTTCTCCTTGAGTTAAGTTGAATCGAAGCCAGAGAAATCACCATTACCATGACGGGAGATCAGCCATGTCCTATTAACCTCTTAGCTACATAGGAAATTTATGTTAAGGGCAATATGACAACTATCGATGAAACCATACCTATCAACATCTCCCAAAACCCTGGCATTGTGGAGAATGTCTTCGTCGGAGCAGATTGTTCCCCTGAAGAGATTCAAATTTACACGGATCTTTTCAAAGAAATTCATGACGTTTTTGCCTGGTCTTATGAGGAAATTCTAGGTATCGATCCGAAAATAGTTGAACATGAAATCACAACATATCTTGATGCCAAGCCTGTTCGACAAAAACTTCGTCCAGTAAATCCTAAGAAAGTAGCAGCCATCAAGATTGAGGTCGAGAAATTGCTCAAGGCAGGTTTCATTTATCTTATTCATTTGAATCAATGGGTGTCAAACCCCGTGTCGGTCAATAAAAAACAAGGCACGATTCGTGTATGTACCAATTTCTGTGATTTGAACAAGGCATGTCCCAAAGATAATTTTTCGACACCATTCATTGACTAGATCATTGATGAATGTGCTAGTTGTGAATCATTTTCGTTCATGGATGGTTTTTCAGGATATAATAAAATCCAAATCAAACCTGAAGACCAACACAAAACGGCATTCATTTGTCCGTGGGGTACATTCGCATATTGTAAGATGCCTTTTTGACTTAAAAATGTTGGAGCCACTTTCCAACGGGCCATGTCTTTTGCGTTTCATGACCTCAAGCATATAGTCGAGGCCTATCTAGATGATTTAGCATCACGCTCTCGCAAGCGAATGGATCATCCCACGCACCTTCGACTAATCTTCGAATGTTGTCGCTACTTCAGGATTCGCTTGAATCCAAACAAGTGCAGCTTCTGTGTAACGTCAAGACATTTGTTAGGTTTCATCGTGTCAACAATAGGGATCATGGTCGATCCTCTTAAGGTGGAGGCAATAATCCAGTTTCCCCCCCCACGCACAATCTTACAACTTCAAAGTCTACAAGGCAAGGCGAACTTCTTACGACGCGTCATCACCAACTATGCCGAAATCACCAAGGGATTTATGCGTCTACTAAAGAAAGACGTTCCCTTTTTCTGGAATGAAGCTGCTCAATGCTCTTTCAATGCATTAAAACACGCCCTCACAACTGCACCTCTGCTACGGCCACCTAATTATAACAAAGATTTCTTATTATATCTGGCTACTGCAGAGTCAACCATAGGCATGGTTTTAGTTCAGGAAGATGATTCGTTTTCAGAATACATGATCTATTACTTGAGCCGAGGCCTCGTAGGACTGGAACTTAATTATTCCCATCTCGAAAAACTTGCGTTGGCAGTCGTTCATGCTATTCAACGGTTCCATCACTACATTATGTTTCGCAAGACCACCGTCGCTGCTGTCGTGAATCCATTCCAGTACATGTTGACACGACGAGTTATAGGTGGAAAAATCAGTAGGTGGATGGTCATCCTCCAAGAATTTGACTTAGACTTCGTTTCATCCAAGTCCAAGAAGTCATTGGTCTTCACAGAACTTATTTCGGAACTTCTAGTTGAGTCCGGTGACGTTGTGCCTGAGGAATCGCCTATCTGGGGGGATATGTTTTTGATTGAATCTTCAGACCCCTGGTACAGAGATATACTTATCTATCTCCAGAATTTGAAGTGCCCCACCTCTGCTTCTCGTGACGAGCATCGGTGGATACGCCATTAGGATAAGAATTATCTCATACTCGATGATACGTTGTATCGGAGAGGTGTAGACTGCATCTTGCGTCGATGTCTCACTCATGAGGAGGCCATCATAGTGCTCAACGATTTCCATACTGGAGCATGTGGCGGTCATTTATCTGGGTTTGCAACAGCCCAAAATATTTTACGAGCAGGTTACTTCTGGCCCACACTTATCAAAGATTGTATCGAATCGGTTAAGAAGTCCCATTCGTGCCAAATCTTTTCTTGGAAGATGAGGGCACATTCCGCTCCTATGTTTCCTGTCATCACAGTTGGTCCCTTCACTAAGTGGGGGATTGATTACACTACATGCAACCCCCCGTCAGCAAGGGGGCACCGCTATATCATCGTAGTTGTCGACTACTTCACTAAGTGGGTCGAGGCTATGCCAACGTTTAAAGATGATGGAGAAACTGTAGCTCTTTTCTTATTCAACCAAATTATAGCAAGGTTTGGAGTCCCGAGAGAGATTCTCACTGACCATGGCAGTCACTTTCAAAACCAAATGATGACCGAATTAATGTCAAAGCTTGGGTTACGGCAGGAACATTCATCACCTTACTACCCCCAAGACAATGGGCAGGTGGAAGCTGTAAACAAAACTCTTAAGATGATTCTACAGCGAACTATCAACTCAGCCAAGTCAAACTGGCATTTGATGTTATATTCGGAATTATGGGCTTACCGAACATATGTTAAGAATTCAACCGGTTTCTCACCTTTTCAACTCGTTTACGGGCTGGAGGCAGTCTTGCCCATAGAATGTCAAATCCCATCTCTAAAATTGGCAGTACAGTTATTTCCAGACACTTCTCCACTTGAAAAACGGTTAGTATACCTTGAGCAACTTGATGACCATCATCATGATGCGGCCCTGGCCAATGAGGCTCACAAACATAAGGTCAAATGTCAATATGATAGGTCCATTCATCCTCGGATTTTTTCTGAGGGCGACCTTGTCCTGGTCTATGACCAAGATAAGGACACCCTGGGGGTAGGAAAGTTTAAACCCATGTGGTTTGGACCCTTCATTATAAAGGAGGTATTAAAAAATGGCACTTATCATTTGGTTGATTTTGAAGGGAATGCGTTGGCGGACCCTAGAAATGGGCTCTACCTCAAGAAATATTACTCATAGATAGGTCACTGTGGGTAAATTTTTGTAACATATGTATAGTCTTTGTACAATTACTTTTTTACGTTTCTTTTAAAAAGTGTTATGGACATGTCATTGATGTTATCTTTCATCAATATGGCAGATGTCAAGTGAGTCTGAGGTGTTCGTTGGGTATGCAGATGGTGCTAGTCGACACATGCAGAGGCTTGCCTCCGCAGCTTGGGTAATCTTTACACCACAGGGTCAGTTGTTATCTTCTGGAGGTATATGCTTAGGCGACACCACAAATAATGTCGTCGAGTATAGTGCAGTTATTGAGTTGCTTCGTGACACCTTCTCATTGGGTATCTCTCATCTCTGGGTCTATCTCGACACTCAACTGGTTGTGTCACAGCTAAACAGAGTATACCAGGTTCATGATCCAACTTTACACCGACGATTCCTTAGGGTACGTCTCTTTGAACAAAACTTTGATTATATTACATATTTTCATGTTCGTAGGAGATTAAACCAAATTACAGATACTCTAGTTAATCAAATTTTAGATTGGCATCTTACCCACATATAAACAGATCATGGACATAAACATGTAAATACATTTTTGCACACATAATCCATAAGACACAAAAAAGATAAAAACCATATATAAACATCATAAAATCACTAGAGTACATAGATGGACGCAAGCACCTCAAAAATGGGCATAGTAACGAGTCACCGAGCTTATGCCCTCAAAAAATATATACAACAAGGTGCTCATGGCACATAAAAAGTCTAGAGTTTGTTCAAGGCCTATGGGCCCTGTTATAATCATTCACTGCTCGGGCTAAACGCCTAAACAAACGGACCCATGTCTGAGGTGCCCCCACAACATGAGGTTGCATGGATGGCGGCAGGTCCTCTATCTCTGCCATCGGGACTGTGCGAGTGAGCACATTAAAGTTCCGCTCAATTCGCCTAAGGACCCTCTCGGCCTCTCCTGCTGGGAGGTTCCCTACTACTGTTGCTCCCCCAGCAGCAGCAGCCGTGGCTTTCGATCGTGGGCGATGCCTATTCAGTGCATAGTCGGCAGGTCGCACGGGTTCCACATCTGCATGCAATAAACGTTTACCCATCAAATACTATGGCATACAAAAAAAAAATGATATATATAACAAAAAGACATAAAAATTACATATGCAAACAAAAAAAAAACTACAAAGGATGAGACTTACCCATCTCCCCTCGCTCCTCACCAGGAGGCACGGGTATCTCTGGATCTCTAGAGAAGTCTATCCTTTCATACAGGTAGTCCTCGATACCCAGGATCTGTCATGACAGCCAAGCAAAAAATTCATTGTCGAAGGCCTCAACGGTCCTTCCACCACCCTGTCGCGGCAATAGCACTGCCCATCTGCACACTGCAGGGAAAGAGGCCAGATGTCCTCATACTACAACCCGAGGACTGAAACATGGAACTCTCTCAAAAATAACAAACACAAGATAGTCCCAAACCCGAAGTTCCTCCCTGTCCGCTATCGGTAATCTATCAATTTCCTCTTCATACACTCCAGCAGTGTGGTACTCCAATCAAAAATTTGTGCATTCATGCACTGGATATCACAGTTCATTTGTGCGCGCGAAGCCTGATGCACGACTGTTGAGCCGGTAATCCGCCCCATAAGTAACAAGATAGTCTATAGTGCTAAGTTAGTAATCTTGCTAATGGGTACCTAGGAACCTATACATTCGGTCCCAGCCTCACAGTACTCAGCTATCAACTCCGGGATCTTGCTCGGCCCCGCAGGAAAAGTCTGGAAGTTGATTGGTTCCCCTCTCCTCGAGAGGCCAGTCAGAAAGTAAATGTCCTCGGTGGTGGGCACCAATGATTACCCCTCTAACATAAAGGCCTCTGCATCAGGATGCCAGTAATCAATCAAGGCATTCAGTAGCCTTGGTTGCGCATGCATAAACAGACATAAAAAGAATTTGAGCAAACCACATTGCATTAACATGGCCACAACATTCGGATCTGCAGCAACCAACTCACTAATTGCCTCGTGCTCCCTTTCCCTCCACTGGACATACATCCTGACACCACAACAAGGTAGAGGAGGGTCAATACTTCTTTTAATTTGCTTTTCCATCAATAGGGGGGGTACACGTGGCCTGTAGAGGTGACAGTCGCATGTACACACGTGCAGGCTTTACTCTGCATGCGTGTACATGCGGGTTGTCTCTGGACAGCTCGTGTGTACCTAGGGCCGACCTTTTTAAGGTCGACGCCCACCCAAAAAATAACTTAAATGACTAAAATGAACTATTGACTAGCTATATAAGGGAGTTTTTACTTACTTGGTCCAAGCAGAAGTTCGTTTCGTCCACTGTAGCTCCTAGAATCACTATCTTTGGCAAAGGGGGTCTTTTGGCTCCAGAGTCAATTTCCAAATCAGTAATGGTGATAATGAGCTGTCAACTTCTATTTATAGACTTGTTGGCCTCTTTTTTTAACTTTTTGGCCCCCCTTATCAGTTTATTTATATCAAAAACCATTTAGATTGATCTAGGAGTTATACGGGAGGGATTTGATCAGGTTTTGGGACAAAAAAATTTTGAGTTTTGAAAAAATATTGACGGTCCATAAAAAAAAAAATTCAAAAAAAAAAAAAAAATCAACTT
>CBVK0101698489.1:0-21284 GCA_900067695.1 Picea abies | reverse complement strand
AAGGAGTCCTAGTCTTGTGATCAATGTATCACATCGCATATTGTATTATGAAGTGGGTATATTGTAAAAGGAGGTTTCTCCCTAGAAGTGGGTTGTAATTTAGTGACTTTTTATCAATTTTAAGGCATTGGATCATAACAATTGGTATCATAGCATTGATCCTAAGGTTTTTTCTTCTCCAAGCAAGTCATCTTAGAATTTTCTCTATAAAACATTTTTTAGATGATTCATACACAGAAACTTAGATCTTATTTATAATACATATCAAGGTATCTATGGTAAACATTTCAACTTCTAGGTCATTATACTTTTGGAGATAGACCTTGTGGAAGAAAGGGTTTTTGACTATCCCTATTACTAGTATCAAACATGTATTTCAGGTAAAATCGTTATATCTTCTTCAGAGAGGATCCAAATTCAGTGAGATGAGTTTCATTTGAAAGAGGAAAGTCCTTAGTATTTTTATGTATTTTTCATATTCAGATACATATTGGACACATGGAATTCTATACAAGTTTTCTCTCTCGGAAAGGCCAAAAATCAGCAAGGTTTGGGGAAGTTACCCTAACTTTCAATTAACACATCCAATTTTGGTCAGACATGTGTAATTGTAGAGAAGAAATGTAAAAGTACTATAGGATGACATTTCAAACTCAAAAGTGCCGAAATTACATAAATACATTAGAAGGAAGATCGGCCAGGAGGACAGAGTCCAAATTAAGAGTTTGAAAAGTATGTAATTTGCAATTGGCATAACTTTTTATTGGGAGGTCTGTTTTTGGTGATTCAAAATTTGTGATAAAGAGGAAAAGAGGACCATTATTAATTTTATTCTACATGGGTCCAAAAATTATTTCAACACCAATTAAACCTCTTGAAGTCTCATCTATAAATCATGAAGAAAATTATGAGATACATAATAGGTTGTCCAAATTGGAGGAACAACTTAATGATTTGAGTGTCAAGTACTCAATGACAAATAATGATTTGGTAAACTCACAAAGAAAAATTCAAGAAATGGAAAGGAAGATGGATGAAATGGAAAATAAGAATGACATGAAAAAGAAGATGGGTGAAATGGAAAATAAGATGGATAAGAATATGGATGAAAATAAGAATGACATTAATGAAGAAATACAAAAATACATGAAGGAATTGCAAAATTACATGTATTCCATGAACTTTCATGCTCTAGATGAGAGACTCTCTAAAGAAAATATCAAAATGCAAGGAACTCAGGAAAATAAAGGCAGTATTTCAGTTGAACAACTGTCGACAATAAGCAATTTTCTATTGGATTTAACTTTAATAGTGGAGTTAATTATGGTGGGGGTCCTGAATTCAACTTTCCCAAGATTGAACTAAATAATTTTGATGGAATAGAGGTATTTACCTGATGAACCAAATAGAAAAATGTTTTTAAATGCATAATATTATGGACGATAAGAAAAGGATTCACATATAAACCTTGAACTTTGAGATAAAACCATATCAATGGTATCAATGGGTAGTTAAAAGGCATCCCCCTCTTTATCATTATACTTGGGGTTTATTTACAAGAGACTTGGAAGCACAATATGGGAAAGTGTGGGAACATGACTACTTCAATCAATTGACAAGAATCAACCACTTAGGCGATATTGAAGATTATAATTCAGAATTTCAGGTATTGGCCACAAGGGTGGATGACATAAGTTATGAACAATTGTTGAAAACTTATATGGGTGCATTAAAAGAGGGTATTAAACATGAGATTTTCTTAAGACATCTTGAAAATATTATGAAAATATTATGCAAACTTCTCATCTTATTCAATGCAAGAATAAGGCTACACACAAGTATACTAGTGGAGCATACACAATAAGAAGAGAATGTTTTTGGGCTCATAAGACAACCATCCCTCAACTGACAAGTTTGACACCTCGACAAATGGATGAAAGAAGATCAAAGGGACTATGTTTCAATTGTGACAACAAGTACAGTAAGGGGAATAAATGTAGTGAGAAGAAATTATTTGACATAAAAAATGAAGAGGAAGTAGATCAAGAATTGGAACCATCACAAGACATAGATCTAGAAGAGACTACTCCAATGATATCTTAGCATGCATTGGACATCATCATTACTCCACAAACCCTCAAGATAGAAGGATATATCAAAAATAAAAAGGTAACAGTGTTGATTGATTCTGGTAGTACCCATAACTTCATCAATTTCAAATTAGAAAAATATATCAATTGCTTTGTATATCCAACACCAAAGTTCCAATTAATAATTTTGGATGGAGGTACCATAAAAAAATTTGGGAAGTGTCGTAGTATTAAGCTCAATATGGGGGAGTATTTATTGGATATTCCAATTATTTCCATCCAAATGGGTGGTGTTGATTTTGTATTAGGGGTCCAATGGTTATAGTCATTGGGAACAATGTCCTTTAATTTTCAATATTGTTTCATGAGATTTTCCTCAAACGGAAAGGAAATTGAGCTTAGAGGTATCTAAGGGAAACCATCTAAAGTGATAAGCTCTAACAACATGAAAAAATTACTCAAAAAGGGACACCATAGTGTAACTACACAATTGAGATCAATAGATGTTCAAACATATAGATCCTCTACTCTAGTGGATCTCCAAAAAGTTATCAACAATCATTCCAAGTTATTTGGAGAGATACCTAAGGGTTTTCCACCTGATCAAGATCATGTCCATGTTAGTCATCCACAAAAAGGAAGTGTATATCCATTCTTCCATGTTTCTTTCTTAAAGTAGATAACCGATGACAAGATCCCAGTGAAAACTATTTTATCAAAGATGAATGGAGAAGGGAAAATCATACTAGAACCAAAAAAAAATCCTTGAAATAAGGATTAATAAGTTGTAAAATAAAGCAATTACTGAGTACCTCATCAAGTGGAAGAACCTATCAGTGGAAGAGGTGACATGGGAACATGATTTATTCATGTATACACACCCGTGATTGTCAAGTGTTGAGGACAACACTTGTTGAAGGGAAGGGGCATGTTAATCCCTAGAAAAAGCCCCATATAAAGCCCATGTTATGTATAAAACTCCTTATTAAGCCCCTTATTGAATTATTAAATCTATTGTGTTATATTTGTATGTAGGCTATGAATCCCTTCTTCGCACCCTGTCATTATATTTGTACCCTTTGTGTCCTATATATATACCAAGGAGACCTAGTCTTAGGATCATCTTATCACATCTAATATTGTATTCTGAAGTGGATACATTGCAAAAGGAGGTTTATGTTGGATCATTGAGACGGGGGGTGAATCAGTAGTAAATAAATTTAATCTTTTTTAACCATAAAATGAAAGTGTTATATCAATGTAGCATTATCATCTAATAGTTTCAGAGTAAATAAAAAATGAAGAAATGACAAATCATACACATACACAATATACCAATGTTTTTAGGTGGAAACCCAAAGTGAGAAAAAACCAGAGAATGATTTTTATTATATGTCTTTAAGAATTAAATTCATTGGAAGCACCAACTTCCTTTGTTTTCCAGCTACAACATGAAGGAGGCTCCAACCCCTAGTTTCTCATGCTACAACCTGAAGGAAACTCCAACTCCCCAATTCTCTGGCTACAACTAGAAGGAGGCTACAACCCCCTATGTTCTCTGGCTACAATCGGAAGGTGGCTACAACCACCATTCCTTGCCGCATCCAACCACCCTGAAATATAAGTAGAATGATAGAACCACTGCCACACTATCACTGTGATATATACTATTGTAAACCTGTACCAATCAACCTGCACCAAACAACTTGTAACAACATGTACCAAACAACTTGTAATCAACCTGTACCATAAAAAAGTGCATCAACCATGCACCAACCTATACCTCAACCTATGCCATCAACGAGTCCATCAACCATGCACCAAATATGTACCAATCATGCATCAAATACACATAAACTATGATTCATCAAGATGTACCAACATCATCAACTATACACCTCATGCATGTGCCAACTCATCAACTATTTGTCTCAACCATGTACCCAACATGTACCTCAACCAAAATCCCTCATCAATTTCATCATCCAAATCTGATTTGTAACTTTGTAATAGACTTGTTGTATATGATCACATACCTGCAAACCTTCCTTAACTTTAACAACAAGAGACTAGAATTTTCATCAAAATTTACTTTAGTCTCACATGACTAATTTTGGATTAGTCAACAACCCTAACTTGAAATAATCATAACTATGTACCTGTAATGATTAAAGATCTGAAAATAGTACACAATTTTATTTAGTGTCTTTTATAAAATTCCTCCAAGTTTCACTGCTTGGAACCTCTCAAAAAAGGATTTATAGCAAAAATAGCATACCTTTTTGAATTCTAGCTTATTCTAGAGAGCGATCTTGTAGAGCATGCTCCACACAGAATATTTGTTGTATGGCTCTGAAAATGGTACATAGAATACTAAAGACTGTACTCTAACTAATACATTTGGCCGTACTGAATTTGTATATGTTATGAAGAGGTTATGATGTTTTTACCCGAAACACATGTTTTAGACTAGTTTCGGGACTAGCCATAAACCCTATTTTCCACAAAGTGCAACTCCAAAAATACAATGACCCACAAGCTAAAAATTTTATCACAACTAATTGGATATGTTTCCTCAACGACCTCCAAATTTTGTAGTCTGAATCATTCTAGAAAAAAATGTTATTGTGAAAATGGTGAGATGACCTGTAAATAACATACCACAAAAAGCATCATAAAAAAATTTATTCTCCCTCAAATTCTGGCCTTCTTTACTTCACCTTCCCTCTAAAATTTGCCTCAAATATCCTTTGGTTACCTCAGTCACTTATAGATATTCAATATTCTCAAGTATAATTAAAATGAGAGACCCTTGTCTCTTATCTATACTTTTATGTAGCTTCCTCAAGGGGTTACCCTCTAACCATCTTAAACCACTTTCCTTATTTGAGGGACAACCCACTTCTAACCACTTATCCACTTAGTAATTTCTCCATTAACTTTATTATTTAAATAATTTCTTTTGTATCCACTTTGACGTATAGTACACTCATCACTTCACTTTATTATTTAAATAATTTCTTCTTTGCAACCACTTTGATTACTTTGACCTTTTGGGGCTTCTAGATGAGTCATGAGGGTTCTCCAACTTCACATGGCCATAAATCTCTAATCGTGAGGAGTTATGTGACATTCCAAATACCACTGGAAATGGCATGATATGTATTATCCATATAGAATATTATTACCTTCAAATATATTAAAACTCATACCATTATAGATCAAAAAAACTTGGGTCCATTACCCAAACCTTTGTGCTACCAGAATTCCCTACCGGACTTTCTTCAAGGGTTGACATCAATGACAACCAACCCAAATAATTATAATTTTCCCCCTCGAAGTGGACTATAATTCAGTGACTTCTTATAATTTTTAAGGCATTGGAGCATAACATGGACTACGAGAGACACCCCTATTTTGTGGATTCTTATCCCTAGCTCGGGGGTGAATTTATATTGAGATCTGGAACAACAATTATATGGTTGAGTGGAACGTCCATCCCAAGTAGTTGGTTACACAAACGTTTTAAAAAAATAAGTGTTTATCTATTTTCTAAGTTATCTTATGGGTTTCATGGTTGTGTTTTTACCCTGTGCATGAGAATGGCTTTATGCGATGTTGTAGATAATTTATTAGTTGCATTATGTTCATTTATAATGTTGTATATGAATTTTGTTATGGGTATTAGAATCTAGTTAAATATGTGTATAATTTGTAGGTGGTAAACTATTATAGGAATTTAATTAGCAGAATAAATTTTTGAAAACATGTGTATTTTTCGCAAGCAATGTTGCTTGGTTAAGTTGGGGAACTTTACATTGGGACTCCGTGATATAGATGGTGAATATTAAGAGGTTATAAACATGAGCTATGGAAACAATAATGATTCTCATATTGGGGAGTCACTCATTACACAAAGTATCTAGTGGACAAATGCTACTTGTTGAGAGGGTGTAGGTTGGGACCCACTTTGGGTGGGCCTAGATGTTACTGATAACACTAAAGCACCAACTATCATCTTATAGGATGGAAATAGGGGGGGACTATGTGTTTGATACAGTCTCATGTGCCTTATTTTGTTTACAAGATTCTGACACTTTCCCCCCAAGTTTGCATCCATGATGTGAGGGCACAGGAGCCTCAGATGCATTGGTAGGGATAGTTACTGAGGAGGGGAGGAGGTGGTGGGTTTGGTAATGTATTCTAGCTAGATTTATTCACCTGATGGGACCAAATCCTTGTTGTGATTGAGGATTACCACTACTTAGGCATGAAGTATCAAGGGGACCCAAAGTTACCCTTCCCAACTAGTCAGGCCTGGGGGTCGATGGTAAGTAACAACAAGTGTATTTGTTTATATATTTTTATTTATTTTATTATGATGTATCAATATATGGTATTAAAATATTTTGGTATGAAACTTGCAGATATTGTGTCGATGAGGCCGAAGGGAACATAGGCACTCAGAGGACCAATGCTTCTGTCGATCCCAGACCATCAAGATCCAGGAGGGTGGAAGAGTTAGAGAGAGAAATGGTACATATTCAACACATGTTGGAAAACTTGTTGATTGAGGTGTCATATTGAAATTCAAAAACTATTGATGATCACTATGTTGCATCATTCATAGGGGCACCACCCATGTGTTTATCTATCCTTCGTAGGGAAGAGGCATTGCATTAGGCAGTTCAAGATCTTTCATCAGGGGACATGGTGTTCCTGGCATGATATCCTCCATATTATGATGATGAGTAACATGGGTGGCTTGCATGGCCCCAAATTTTGATGTATTTAGCATGTTATGCACATGTTAGATGTATGTAGAGTAGTGGATGCAAATTGATACCAAACATTGTGGAGTTTTGTTTATATATATATACACATACATGATGTGTTATGTATGTAGTTTGTTTATTATGTACAAATGTATATGTATGCTATGGATTCATATTGTTATCTTCTTACATATGCATGTGCTAAATGCCAATCTAGAATGTTGTTTGGAATGGTATCTAAAAAGCTATTTTTTCTTCTAGGAACATGATTAAATGAAATATATTCAAATGATCATACCAAACTTTTAACTCATAGGTATTTTCTAAAGAGGCTTGGGTTAGGTACATGATAAACATTGTTCAACTACATGACGAGGAGTTGGGAATCAAGACAAACATGAAGGTGACGAATGTGAAATCCAAGGGAATCGTCTAATAAACCAATCACAACATCATATTCAACTTGCTTATTGTTGAAAGATCCAACACAAACTCCATCGGAGTGGAAGAGGGTTGCATGGGGGTAAATAGGAACCAATATGTTGAGGCTAGATTCCTGGTGTGATGTCTCACACCATCGACATAACCAATGTAGTAGTCGGATGAAGGGTCCATATGAAAGATGTAATAAGATAATGGATGAGATGTGGGATTTACAAAAAGGGGATGAAAAACTTCTATATATTATATGAACACTATGAATAGACACTCTAAAAGAATTCTTAAGGGTAAAACTTCTTAAAGTGGAATGTGTTATGAGGGTTAGGAAGAAGCTTCCCTTCATGACCCTCGAGGAGGTATGCCTCCTTATCCAAAAACTATTTGAAAATGTGATGGCCCCTCCATAATGGTTTGAATTTTCCCCAACCTAAAATATCATGGACTTGATCATATACTAGGACTATATTTCCTTCATCAAAGACATGAGGGTAGACCTTTCATCCATACTTGGATTTGGTGCATTTCTTAGTTGATTCAATGGATTGTAGTGCAACTCAACGTTATTTTTTGGCATGCTCTATCATTACCAGTATTTACTCTAATGGGCTGGTGTCAGAGAGAATTTCAATGGCCATATGAAGGGAGGAGATTTAACATTCAATGATAAAAAATTCCTTTCCATGGATGATAAGGAAGGGTTTGAATCCAATGGTAGTCCTCGTTGAAGTCCTATAGCCCCATAAGGATGGGATGAGAATATGGTGCCACTTGATTTTCTACTTGTCAATGGTCTACTGGAGCATGGTTTTGAGGATTTTGTTAACAACTTTGACTTGGCCATTCCCCTATAGATAGTAGTAACATGAATATCGATGCTAGAAACCCAACATGGCTACAATCCCATATTTGATCTTCAAAGTGTTTTCCATGGTCAGAGAACAATTGTTTTGGAACATTGAAGACGGAAATTACGTGGTTAAAGAAGAATTGGGTTGCAATAGTTGCAATGTTCTTGAACATTGGCATGGCTTCAACCCATTTCATGAAATATCCAATAGCCACAATAATGTAGTTATGTCCACCAAAAGAAGGTGGGTTACACTCCACAAAGTCAATGGCCAATTTGAAAAATGGACCAGCATTAATAACAGGGTGCAACAAGGTTGGTGGGGTCCATTCCTTAGGGGGGGGACATTGATAGTTAGTACAATGTTTAACATTCTAGACACAATCAGTGAAGAGAGTAGGCTAGAAATAGCTAGCACGCATGATGTTTTGGTTAGTGTCCATCCCCAAAAGGTGACCACCAAAAGCATTGTTGTGATACAAAATCACAACCTACTCTACTTCATCATGTGTAAGACAAATACACAATAAGGTATCAGCTCCCCATTGATAGAGATCATATCCAATGAGGAGGTAGTGAGGGGATTGGTGGCTTATGCATTACACGAGGTATTCATTCAATGAATCTTTGACATGGCACCTATGTTCATGGGATATTAAAGAATACCCTTAATTTCAGTAGATATTTGTAAATACCTTCAAAAATCCTTTTATCGAACCGCCCTCCCAATACATATTTCCAATAAAATAAACCCCTAGTTTTAATATATACCTCTTTTAATACCCCACAATACCTATAAACCCCATGATACCCACATCCCCCCAAAATAACTACAATACATTGACTCTATTTTTCAAAATTTTAAAATCCCCTTTATCAATGAGCATGATAAGATATTGGTCAACAAGGTGAAGTCCCCGTGATGCATTACCAATCATCACGAGTCAAAAGGGAATCAAAATTCTGAGTTCAAAAGTAAGTGAGAATTTCTCCATTGTCAATGGATATGGCGAACAAGTGTTCATCAGGTAGGTCACCGTTTAATGGTGGGTCCTACACACCAGTTGGGAATTCAAAATGAACTGAGTGAGGGATAAGGATTTCTTACTTTTTTAGGTCACAAAATCTAAGTCAAATTCCTTGAGGATAATGATACATTGGGTATAATTCTCATTGATGACTCACTGAATTGATAGGAAGGACATGGGGTTAGATTTGGTGATAACATTGGTTTTTCACATCAAGATGTAATGACACAGTTTCTTAATGGATAAGACAATAGCCAATTCCAAATTATCATCATGTGAATAGCAAAAGGAGGGTTGGTAGAGGTTCCTATTCACATAGTAAATGGCATGCTCACATCCATTGATCCCATCATGAACTAATACCCTGGAAATGGCAAAGTGTGAAGCATAAATGTAGAGTCTGAAATAATTTTTGAAGTCTAGGGGACTAATCAAGGGTACTAAGCAAAGGGCCCTTTTAAGTGCATCAAACGATTGCTAATATTCCCCATCCCATAAAAATGGGATATTGGGACGTAATAAGCATGGGAACCCAAGGGTAATAGTGGTGTAATATGGAATGAGTTGATGTAGGAAGCTAGATTTCCCCTGTAGGATCTGCAATTGGGGTAGATTGCAAGGAGGAGGGAGTTCATAAATGACTTGAACCTTAATGGAATCAACATTTATGTTGGATTTGGAGATGATGAATCCCAAAATTTGACCCACGGGAACACAAACGACACACTCGAGGGGATTTAAACATATCTTCTATTTGTGAAATCTAAGAAAGATAGTACACAAGACTTCCAAGTGTTTCACCCTCTACTTGAAATGAGCAGTGAGATCATAGAGATAGTCTAGGATAAGGTAAGTCAAGTCATGAAAGTACTAGTAGATGGTGAAATGAAAATTGTCACCATCATTTTTTAACCCAAATGGCATCAATTTGTATGCAAAGGTGCCTCATGGAGTAGTGAAAGTTGTATTGTATTGGTATTGTAGCTAAATAAAGATATGGATATAGCCTGAGAATCCATCCATAAATGATAATACCTTGTGTTATCTCCTCAGATAAATTAATCAAGTTGTTTTATTTTAGGTGATAGGATGTTATTCAATAAATACATTTCTAAATTTTTAAAGCTCATTTTTTAGAGCTTTATGCATGTAATAAAGTTTAAAAAAACATTTGGTTTCATTTTCATTTCAAAAAGTCAAATCTCAGGTTTTGGTGGCTTAGGCACTTCTTCAAAAGGGCTTCTTAGCTACCGAAAGCCTTATCTTTCGGCAACTTAAAAAAAGAAATTTAGGGCTATTTTAGCCATCAAAATCGTAGGAGCGTGGGAGGAGTCAACACATCCTTTCACATGCCTAAACCATCAGGATTGAGGTTTTATGATTGCCATTAACTGCCGAAAAGATAGGAGGAAAACCGTTTAGAGACTTGGAGCTAATCTCTGCATGATATGTCGAATCTTTTCAAATTGTTGTTTCATCAAATCACATGGTTACGTACTTCCCATCATTACAGTCACCAACCATGATTGTTTCAAATTTTAAGCCACGCTTTCACATCCCTTGTAATCAGTGCCATGTTCAAATGCATGCCTCATACTTCTCGTCCCTGTCACAGCCGAGCCAAATATTCCTAAGTCTACATGTGTAATTTTCCCCCAAAACCCGATTTTCCAATTGCAGATGTACAAGAACATTACGACAGATGAAGACAGGAGGATCAACTTTGAGGAAGGAGCTAGATGATATTAGTTACTTGGAATCACACCCAGAGGTATGCCAACTTGAGGTGGGTTGCTACAATGTTTGTAAAAAATTACAGAGCTCTCACCAGAAGGTGGCAGAAGCTTTTGCCCTAACTTTTGATGGAAGGAAAATAGTCATCGGTCAAGATGAATTCTAGGTGGATGAATCCCTCATAGTTGAGGTGACAGAGCCACTCAGGACTGGAGAAAACTAGTTCAAAACCATTGTCACAAAGAATATTGAATTTAGGTCCTACTTGAAACCAGAACACAAGTGTTTGGTATGGAAGAAAGGCATTCCTATGTCTTTCCTTGAAGAGAAATGGAAAAAGTTATTAAAATCCATTCTTGTTTATATAATTTGTGAAGGTAGATATAACAGGGTGATGATTTACCATTCCAAACTCATGAACCATTTCACTGGTAGAAACCAACTTAATCTGCCTTATTATATCCATAGAATCTTATCTAAGATGGCTCATCAGGTCAAGGCTAAGCCCAATAAGGTTGCAGGCAGGTTATCCCACCATGGTTTGATTAAACTCTTAGTTTATGTGTTGTTGCAGAGAAGAAGAAAAGAATGGAATTACTTCTTGTTCTGGAATGATTTTCAGACTGATGTACAGCCAGAGGGTAATAAGAGTCCTTCTTCCAAGAAGTCTTCTACTCCCAGAAGTGGAAAGAGGAGGAGGAGAGTTATCTCTCCAATTCTAGTTAATGATACCTCTCCTTATTCTAAGCCTAATAAAACCAAGAAGAAACCAAACTTCAGCAGTGAGATAGAGAAGGCCGAAGAACCCCCAGTGAACAAGAGAATTCTTAATCTTCCATGTTATCACACAGTTTGTAGCTAGGAGAAAAAGTTATAAGGTAGAGGGCCAAACTGGAGTAACAACAACCTATCCCACCCAATGTCACCACAATGGGATGGTTCTTTCTCTTTAGGGAGGTGAGGCCTAGGGGAGACGTCCTCGATGACCTGGGGTTTTGAAGAGGCCTAAAAGATAATTAGACAATGACAAGTTTCCCCCTTCACATATCACCACCAAAGCAGATAGTCTAGCCTATAGCCAATAAAGACAACCAAGTAGGATCCTTGCCCGAGAAAAAAAAAGAAATAAACTTGATATATGCAGGCTTTGGTTAGTACTTTATATATATTAAAGACTATTTGATATTCAATATGAGCAATTTAAAAGTAAATGTTGACGAAGTCAATGTTTACAAAATAGCAATAGCAGTAATGTCACTTCACCAATAAATACTAGAATGATACATCATTCAATATAACAAATCACTTCTTAACTTAATTAATGCCTTCAAAAACCATTCAATTTCTCAAAAGGAAAAAACGTTGCTTCATCAATGATATAATAGCAAGGAGTAACGTCAGCATTCAGGGTTAGTATGGTTAGGTAGAGCTAGGGTTAGTGCAGTTAGGGTTTCAATTCAAAGGTATTAAAAGTGTTTAGATCAGGTTCTACTTCAACGTTTGAGGTCTTATATCAGTGCCTTTAGGGTTAAATGGAGTCAATAATGAAGGACACAGGAGTTGAAGGAGGATGGCTAAGGACTGGAGGGAAGAGCTCTGAAGTGCTGCTATGGCAGGGCCTCAGAGAAAAAACCCTAGGGGAGAGAGGCTCACTATGGTGTTGCTATGGCAAGGCCTCGTGCTCTCTCCTCCTTCCTTATATGGAAAAATAGGCTAGCATGAAAGATAAATTCAAGACAGGAGAGTCAAATGAGGGAGAGTGTTGCTACAGCAAGGCTCTATCATCAAACCCTAGAAGAAAACGTACCTAAGTGTAGATAACCTAGGCCTGGGATGTCTCCTCCTTCTTGAGCTATGGAAAGTACGGCTAGCATATGACGATGGGAAAAATGAGTGTAGCTAAGGCTAGGCTCAATCCTCTTTAGCATGAAAGAGAAGAGTGTTGCTATGGCAAGGCTCTATCTCACTTCAGCAAACAAAATGGCTAGAAATCTTGACGGGGACATGAGACAAGGACCAATTATTTGTGTTTGTCACCTAGGGTTTATGCAACAAATTTATAATAATAAATGCAAGTAATAACAATACAACCATTCAATTAAGAATTTTTGCAGAATTTCACTTACATTTCACCAAGAAACATCATAGTAAACCCTAGTTGTAACACCTTCCATCAAGAGAAATGCCAAAAAATGCCAAGAAAATATTCCTTCAACAAGTGTGCCTCATTAAATCAGCCAAAACCCTAAACTAGGGCACAAATTTAAGACCTCACCAAGTGGTGATTGAAAGATAATGATAAAATGAGAGTCAAAACCCTCAATATATAGTGTATCAATGACCTAATTTTACTTTTTAGGTCATAAAAAGTTTGACAAGGCCATAATACAAAAACAATATTTTTTTTACATTAAATTGTCAAATTAAAACCCTAATTGAGCTGAAAATAGAGTAAAATCCCCTTCAAAGGAGGTGCTAGCCCTTTTTAGGGAAAATGAGACATCTAGGAGCAAAACGTTAGCCCCCCGGGGGCCTCTCCAACATACCATACGTGCCACTGCTGCCCAACCTATCTCCAAAAGCGTGCATGAAGCTGGATGATTTCATGGTGAAGATGGGGATGTTCTAAGCCTTCCAAGGCTAGCATTCCACTGAAAAGGGGTCATTCCCCCTAGGTCTAGTCCTATCAGAGTGTCTCTGGTGGAACGTCCTCTTCCTCTCAGGTGCAAAACCCCTGAGCAAGATCTGTCCTATCTCTGCCCCCTGATGGGGTCTTAGCATCCATATGGTGGGCTCTTCAGCCCTATGGAGGTCCGAACTGGTCATCTCCCCATGTGTACCTGTCCAAATGGTTCTTGTCCATCAGGCATGGTCCTACACATCAAAAGATATGCCCTCCATGGGCTCATCAGTCATAGAGATCATAGAAATTTCAATCACATCTCATCATCAATATTATTAAACATATGCATAAAACCTTTAATACATCATTCAATAGCTCAAAGACATTACAAAAACCTACAATACAAGATTGGAGAAAAGGGCAAGGTGTCCTATTGGGCTAGTGTCCAAAAGAAAAGGAGAGTTTCCAGAAAGATCTCATCCAATCCATGCAAGTGAGGTGATGTGGCTAGGGGATGTCCAAACATGTGGGTGCAGTGAGAAACATGTGGGTGCAGTGAGAGCCAAGGATGCATAAGTGTTACTTGTGGGTACCTTTGTAGAAGGCGAGTTGTACCTATTATGGATGCATTTTTCCAAGCCCATTCTTGCCTTTATTCTTTTTATTCTTTTATTCGCTTTTTTTCTTTTTTGTTTAAGAACAAACCAGGGGACACTGCCTTGGCATGATGACCAGAGCTGACAATGTTTCCCACAAGTACTTTCACAGAGATGAGAAAGTTGGCTTGTGATGAGACCCCCTTTCCCTTGCCCATGCAACCAAAGGTCGCTTCCCTGGCGTGGTAACTAGATGGTAGCAATGTCATATTGTTAGGTACCCATGGACCTAATAGGTTGGCTCATGATGAGACCCCCCTATCCTCTGACTAGGTCTTGTTTTGTTATTTTCCGGGTCCCTCTTGTTTCTTACTGAGAGGATTTTTACTTCCTTCTCAAGGATCCCTGGGTGAAGCATCTTGAGGTCTTATTTCTAGGCTTTTGTCTTTTACCAGCTGCTTTTACCTTCTGGGCCATTATTCCCTTCTTCCCATGATATAAGGTGCAATCCTACAAATAGGTCAACCCAATGCTCGGACAAGGGGAATGGGATAAATGAGTGGGAGATAAGATGAAATAGTGGTGCTATGATGGGAGTGGATGATGGCTTTTCAGAAGTTCCCCATGTTTATGACCTGTGGGCCTCGAGACATGATCTCCTAGTTATCCCTAAAAAGTGGGGATAACATCTGGCACCAACTCAGGGACATGTGCTCACTGTAGAGCATATGAGAACCTCAACATCTCTAGCATAACCTACAAACCTACTCAATCTCGATAGAAATATCAGTAACAAAAATCGGGTGGTAATGCCACCCCATCATACATATACATATATATATAGACTGAAAGAAAACAATCAATAATGTGAATGTACGAACAAACCAACATGAAATGAAAATGGTATAATACATGAAAACAAAATGCCTACTTACCTACACTTACCTGTGAAGTCAGGTAGCCCCACCCTGGTGGGGTTTGAGGAGGCGCCCGTTGACAGGCACTATGCGTCATCGTCGCTTCAATGTAGAAAGGTAATAGGAGTCATTAACTGACTTTCTTCCAACCTTGAAAGGGCCTAGCCATAATCGAGTGTTTCTTTTGACATTAGAAGGCTCCCCTTTATTAGCATCCCACATCCATACTATGTCCCCTTCCTTGTACTCTTTGATCTTGAAATTGGTTGTTCCTTGAACAACCCTAGTGTATTGTGCAGAGGGAGGTGGGTGGGATTCTGGTGTAAAGACTTCTTACTGGGAAGGTTGAATCAGTATGTCATCTTATCTTATGGTCCCAACTTCCCTGTCTTTATACCTGTCTAAGAGTTGCAGGTATTTTTATTTTGTGGACCTTTGTATCTGATCAAAATCTTGCTTTGCTGCAAAAGGTGTATCTTTTGGAGAATATTTGTGAAGAGTTTGTTTGGTCTCATCATGTGCTTTGTCATCTTTGATAGAATAAATATGCTCTTGCACATGAGTTGTAGTCACGGGTACATTTTGGAGATGCCCAATAGTTCCATCCTTCAAGGGTATATTTAGATAAGTGAGGTCCATATCAAGAGTACCTTCAAGCTTTGAGGAAAATTTCCTAGACAATAACATCCCCCACACATATGGGATGTCTACAACCACTATGTCCACGTGGATGACTTTCTCGGGGTATTCTTTAAGGCAAACTTTGACATTCTCAATTACCCCATATGTGGGTATGGATTTAGACTCAAAACCACACACATTCCTGTAAGGTCGTGTGACTTTCAAATCCAGTTGTTGCATGAATTTAAAGGACATTATGTTGGCACCTGCTCTTGTATCCAACATGCAGTTGTTGAGGCTTTTGTTGTTAATTATTAAAGTCATGAGGAAGGGGGGATTTTCACCGTGTTGGACCCTAAAGTGATCGGCTTGCAACATGATAGGGAGGTCCATGGATCCATCTGATTCTTGAAAGAAATTGTCAAAACGCTCTTTGACATATGGCACCTTAATGACTTCTTTCAAGGGAATGGTTACATGCATCTTGGATAGTGCCCCTTCAAAGTCAACGTTCAAGTTAACCCTTCCAGTCTTGGATGTCTTAGGAAGAAGCACATCCAAGGATGGGATTTTTGTTTCTTCAGTGGTAGGTTGGCTTAGGTTCTTTCTTTTATACACTTGGGACTCTTGTTTCTTCAATTTTTCTTTTGATTCCTGGTTTAGGTTGTTTATTACTACCATTCTGGCTTTCCAGGCCGCTTCTTTGATGGCCTCTTGATGTTCTTCAGCCGTGATATTTATTTGAGGGCCTTCTATGACATGGCCTATGTTGTTCACTTATTTATGGCCACCACCACTGCAAGGACATTCATGTTCCCAATGTGCCTCATCGCATTAAAAACACCAAGGGTTCTCATTCACAATGTTAGTAGGCTTTAAGGTGTTTGGGACTTCTATGTCCTTGAAAACATTTTCGTTCCATTCAAAGAAACCAACTGCTCTCTATACTAGATAGTTGTCTTCATCCCAATCTTCAGAGACATCAAAGGTATCATCGGGATAACCGCCCCAATTTGTATCTTCTTTTTTCAAGGGAAAGGTGGGGCAATCTCGAAACAAGCATGGATCCACCGATTTGTAATCACTAGATACAAGATCATCTATTAATAATGAAGAGGGTGTTTGTTCATGTTTCTCAAATTGACCAATTTGTAATGGTGTGGGAGTCCCCTCAAAATATAATTGGTCATTCGGGTCTTGCTTTGTTAAAAAATGAATGATTTCGTGAATTCTTTTAACCCTTTGCAAGATACAGGACATACTAGTGTCTAAGTTGGTTCCATTATGCACTCGGGGGTCTTCAAACCTGGTTTTTGGATCCCTATTGGTTTGGTCAAAATACTCAAATCCAGGTTCACTCATATCTTGATTTTCTAACATTGGTATGTTCAAGACAAACAAGGAATTTTCAAAATTTGGTTTTTTATGAGTGGCCATACCTAAACCCTCGGATGGTTCATGTTGTCTTGAGAATTCTAAGACATTGTTGATGTTTGAGAAAGTTGTGCTCCAATTCCTTTTCAGAGGCATGATTTTTACCTCAAGGATTTCTGGGAGCTTGGGTTCAGTTTCGGTGATATCCTCATCACTAGATTCCTAAGGGTTATTATTGTATGAGAGATTAACCTAATGGATGTAGTCTTTGAATTCAAGGTTCCTCTCAATCTGGTAAGCAAAATCTTATGCTTCTTCTAGAGTCGAGGGTGACTGATCTTTGAGAGTAAACTACAAAACTCCTTCCAACAAGTTGAAGTAGTTTTGGAGGATAGCTTCTTATGAGAACCTAGGTCAGATCCTTTTTAGGAGAAGATTGAACCTATCATTGAAATCCCTAAATCCCTCGCTAGAAGCCTTACAAATATCAGTATACTAAGAGTAAAGGGAATCCATGTTCTCTTTTTCACACCAATATTTCTTAAAGACTTTCTCAAGATCTTTAGGGGTTTTGATGCTTCCTTTTGGGAGTTTGTTAATACATCTTCTGGCACTTTCGGTGAGTGAGCTCAAAAAGAGCCTTAAAAAGACATCAGGGTGTTCTTGTCCGGATTGGTGAAATTGGAAAGCATCACAGAATTTGGTCCAATGAGAATTTCCATAGGATCTATCTTCCCCTGAAAACTTAGGTATCCACAATTCGACCTTCTTTGGTAGATCATGTAACCCCCCTTGGGTGTTAGCTAATCTTAAAGGGCCATGTTGAGACCCGAAATTGACATCCCCATTACCCTATTATACTCCTTATCCATACCTTTTTGGCCTACCTAAAGCTTGGGTGAATGACAAGAACGCTACCATTAGCCAATGATAAGGTCATAAGGTAAAGTATGGTTAATTCATGCATTTTGTGGTTTATAGAGTTAAGGAATTAAATATTTTATGTACTAATGCTTTAATTTATCATATATAAATCTTTGACCTCTAGATATCCAGCGTTCCTGTACCATCTCAGCTATCCGGTACCTGCGCACCAAGACTGCCACTGTCTGAATCCGGTACCAAATGCATCCAGTACTAAAATCTTATCTGTTGCGATTTGGTACCAACATCCACGCACTGTCATGATCTGGTACCAACGGCCACACACTATCATGATCCGGTACCAACGGCCATGCACTGTCATGATCCGGTACCACCTTTTGCGCACTGTCATGATCCGGTACCATCTACCTGTTATGATCCAGTACTAATATGGAAGAGCCTAATGCACTAAGTTAAGTTCCAGATCTCTCCTAAGCCAATTGGTCGACGTCTATTTTCTTTAGCAAGGCCATGATAAGAATAGTTTGTTGATTGCCTCATCCTCATGCACTTCGTGTCATGAAGATGAGACTAAAGATGTAACCCAATGATTGATCTTAACAACTGATTGATTTGCAAATCACTTCACCTCCTTGTGTTTCACGATTAAGACTATTAAATAGTCATGGAAAGGATGGTGGAAAGGAGGAGAGTTAGCATATTACCAATATGTAAAGCAGCGTATGATAGTATAGAACATATTCTGAGTGAAGATTAATGGAATGTCATTTTATCTCCATATTCTGATTATCTATGATTAAGTGTGAGTTGAGTTGTTAACGAAAGTTTGATTTTATGTTTTGAAATGTGAGTAAGAATAATGTGTGTGTTGAAGACAAACCTCCTGTAGACTTCAGCAGCTGACCTGTTGAAGCGGAAAGAGCCCACTGCCCAACAAAGGTCAACCTCTTCATATATTATCATTAGCATTTGTTTTCAGTAGTGTAAACATTAAATTAGCTGAAGCTTTAACTCTGTTAGATGATAGCATTATAGCTTAGACTAGGATTTCCATTATATAATTGTTTAGAGATCTTTATTTGCTCTGTTTTTGCATATGCTCTATTCTCATGAATTTGATTTCCTTGAGTGATCATAGATGTTGGCAGCAATAGCCAAAACTATTTGGATAAGAACTAGTGAAGTTCATTATGAACCACAACAGAACCAACATATTGACTATTGAACTACCCATGCTATGCTTTGATGATTGATGTGTGATTTCCCTTTCAGAAGTGTAGATTGCATAGTTAGTTTTATGGGTCAGATAGCAGAGTTGATCTGTCAAACCAACTCCATCTCATACTTGCATGTGCCATAATGGAGTAGATAGCCTCTCTGTGAAAGACAACCAAAGTGCATTGCACTTTGCTATTTTGATTTGTTTCCAGCATACATAATCTAGTTTAATTCTATACTCGTGACATTAGAAATTACCTTTCTTACTTATGTGTTGTAACTCTATTGATTACGAATCCTGGATTGATAATTAATGAGTGCATTATACTAAACATATAAGAAGCACAACATTTTGGCGTTGTTGCAGGGGAGTTGCAAACAGTAGGAAGTGATTTTTAGCTTAGACCGTTTGCATAAGTATTAATGTTTTTAAAAAGGATGCTTGAGGGAGGATGATAAAACATTTAAGTTGTGAGTGAAGAGACACACAACCACTAGAGTGGGGTTCTCCGAAGCCAGAAAAAATTCCACCAACAGAAAATTCAAGGGGAGCCAGCGAGGCTCCAGAAGGAGAACCTAAAATGGAAGAATCAGTATTGGGACAGGAAGAATGTGAGTCTATTGAACATTTAGGAGACACAGAAAATCCAGTTTCTGAACCATCCATCAGTAGAATGGTAGAAGAAGAAGGAAATGCAGCCACAGAGACTGAGACCTTTGGGTTTCCAATCTTGGATATTTCCAGAAACATCAACATGAAGAATATCCCACTATCATTGTTACCCACTTTCAGAGGTATGTCAACTGAAGACCTAGACTTATTTTTATTCGAGTTTGACATATTATGTAGAAGATATAACTACTCAGACGATGCTCAAAAACTTAATCTTTTTCCTACTACAATGAAAGATTCAGCCTTAAGATGGTTCATGAGCTTAGGAGAAAATACAATCCTTTCTTGGCATCAAATGAAAGACACATTTTTATGAAAATACCAAGACTATTGTAAGGATAATGTTAAAAATGATATTTTTAAAATGTAGCAAATAGAAGATGAAAGCCCTGAAGACTACTTAGAAAGGTTCATCAAAAGTCAAAACTATTCACCACAGACCCAGCTGTAGTAAGAACTGTATTCTTGAAAGGTCTCAAAGATGATTGCATAGAAGTTTTAAGCTTGTTGAGTTCAGGAGATGTACACCAAAAACCTTTTTCAGAAATTGCAGATTATTGTAGGAGATGCTCAAGAAGACAAGCTAAAACATGCAAAGGACCAAGAGATCCTTTTAGCAGAAATACAAAACAAAGCTCAGGGACTATCACCAGAACTGAGTTAGGAAACTTATTGGAGAACTTTAAAACAGACATCTTGAGCACAATAAGTAACCAGTTAGATACTCTGAAACTAAAAAAGAAACAAGAAGAAGATGCTTTAGTAATATTTTTTCATATATGCCGAAAGAAGCACAATAGCGAGAAAGAATGCCCATTAAATGTCATAGAAATATGTGGTCTGTGTACACTAGAACACCCCACATCTGAGTCTCCAACCTTGCTTGAACTACAAGCCATGTATAGGGGAGGATGAGTCTCACAAGAACAACCATACCCTTCTAGAAGACCTTGGAGAGCCCAAAATCTCAATGCATTTTATGATCCTAATACACAATATCAACGACAACAATGGGGTCCTTCCCTAGTGACCTATCCACAATGGACACCTCAGCAAACTCAACCTTGGCAACAAGGTTGGAGGGGACCTATGTATGGAAATCCCTCTTACCCTATATATCCACAGTACCCTACAAACATTTCCCAATTACTACCTGGATTCAACCCACCACAGATGCAAGCTTTACTCCCACCTCCTATACAATAGCAATTTAAAACCCCCTTGAATCCTAATTAGTAGCAGCAAGTGTCTATAAATGCCAATCAACAACCACAAAACCAAGCTGCCCACAATCCTCCAAGACCAACAACAATCTCTTCCCAGCCAATCCCTAACCCCAATAATTGACCCACCCACCATGTGCAGAATACAAAAGTGCAAACCTTCCCCACCTATGAAATTCAACTATGATCGGGGAATGTTGTAAACCAATTAGATACTAGAGTAATAATTCAGGAAGAAA
>CBVK0101698484.1:0-13631 GCA_900067695.1 Picea abies | reverse complement strand
TCCACGCATCTACTAAAACACTAACAATAATTTATAAAAATAATATCTTGATTGAAACATCCGGTCCCAATATAATTAGTGTAACAATCAACATTTCATAATATATTAAATAACTAGAACAATTTAAATACCATAACTTGACAAGTAAAATGAGAGATAGATATTTCGGCTTGGATGTTTATCTACCTTTGCCTTCTAATCCAATGACTTCATCGGTACCTCCCAGCCAACACTAGGGGTAATCTTCTTCCCCCTTAGCCCACCAAGTTGCAAAGGGGTCACACACAAAAAACTCAGACCCAAACTAGCTCAAGCTTTCCCTCGCAAGGAGAGGCTTCCACCTCTTATAGAAGCTTGTATCCCAACTCACACAATTAAACCAAGTCAACAAAAATTTCACCAGCATTTCATTCATCCAACGATAGGGTAATTTCTCTCTTCCTCAGCATTATATTTATAAAAATATTCACCTTTTCACTTTTCATCTCATGCATAAATAAATAATTTTCTATAATTAAATTAAAAATTATTCACCCCCAACACATGTCACACTTTCCCCAAGTTACACATGTTTAATCCCTTTTTAATTTAAATAATTATGCATTTTCCCTGACACTCCCCAATTAGTTCCTAGATTTTCTCTTAGTTGTCCCTTAATTCCCCAGTTCCTCTTTTATTGTGTCCCCTAACTAATTTACAATTGGAGTTTGATTAGGACTCTTACTCTTAGTTAGGATTTAGAGTTTGATTAACTCAGGATACTAGTTGTATGTTGATAACCCATTCTCTCATGAATATATTTTCTTTTAATTAAAAATTCTTTTTATTAATTACATGCACACATTGTGCACATGCCTAAATTCTTATTATTATTCTCCCCTTTACTTGTGTTTATTTAGTTTAAATTCCCTTAACCCAATTTATAATTTTACTTGGTCAAAACATATAAAATTAGACTTTAGGTTATGTGATATGTATTATAATTTAATAATAATTTGTGTTCTCTCTTCTAACAAAGTCTAAGTGTTCATTTATTTTCTAGGCCTTCTAGATTTTTATTGACTCATAATTTGTTCATGCGATGTGCCCTTCAAGACACACTTCCGTGCTTCAAGGGTGCCATTCGCCATTGACTTAGTTTGGAATTTGTCTGACATTTGGAGTCAATCCTCCACTTGTCAACCTTGTGTGAGACTAAGGGCTTACTCAGGAATAAGGAATCTGCATTATTGCATGCCCCTTAGAAATCCTTGTGAGCAATTGTCTCAATATACCCTCACGAAATTGTGAACCTCTCGGAACAAGTTAGTCGTTAACCTTCATGTCAATTCATGGTGGGAGTGCTAGTAGGATGTGACATGGATGTTGTCACACCTCTCCCTCATCAATCTGGTATCTGTGTATGAACCCTTTACTCCATATGTGAGTCAGATTAGCAAGCGTCACCATGTCTGCATCCACTGACAAAGGTAATGTTAATAATCCATATACATGAAATCCATACATAAATCATCATCAATAATATATGTGTATAAATCAAGTACTCATAGCCAAAGTAAATAGTCCACTCCATGACTCAATCCGGAGTCCAAGGAAGAATTTTGTCGATGCCATCAACATCATCATCATGTCATGTTTTCTGCACACTAAGGAAACCTCATCATAATACATGTCAATGTTATACGCCAATATCAATAACATATTAATTTCAATTCTAAATCATTGCATAAACACATAAACCAAAATTGTTAATCATAATGTACCATGTTTTAACCGGATCACTTGCTCGCAAGTGTCTTCAAAGAATAAGTCAGTGTATAAAATGTGATCAGTGGAACCGGATGTTACATTGCTGACGGGTGTTCCCTTTTCCACCCAACCATAGGAACAATTTATTTTGAAATGGTTTACGACTTCCCACCCCCTAGCTAGATCATGATGACCTGAGAGAGATTCCTCATTTTGTTTTGTTATAGCCAAGGACGGAAGTTACTCCCCTCCTCCCATAGGAATTATGGTATTTTAGTTTTCTATCCACCAAGTAAGGGAGGTTGTTGTGATTGCTCACATAATCACTCAATATCTCTGTGGAAATTTATCAACTTGATTAGAAAAACACTGCCCAATAATTCTTCTACCTAGAAACATATTCATTTCTTGGTTCTCTTCAGAACCAGAGAGCTGCACATACTCTCCCTCCTCAGAAATGGTCACCAAACCCATTCTTCTACATCCTCTACCCTCTGTCCATGATTTTCCTTCCTTTTCTTACCTTCCTCAACAATATTTTGTGGGTCCAATTCCCAATTTCATGGGTCATATCAGGGAGTTTCCAAATGGGTACTCTTCCCATCTCCTCATTGACTCTTGCAGAAAACTTCCCAACTACTAGCTTAACTAGTAATTAAATTCTCTGGGCCATAGGACTTTTCTGGGTCTGAACAATTTCAATCCAAGAGAGTACTGGTCTGGTAGGGGTCATCTCAACCATTACTAGTTCCCCTCACCATCCTTCTCATGCACCGTGATCTTTGTTGGAACACCTTTAGTAGTTTTTCAACAAATCTCCATTTCTATTATTTACGAACATAAATATTTACATTACCTCTTTAGCAAGGCTTCGTTATCTTTCAAAACTCACATAACAATTATTTCCACAATCTTGGCCACAATAGAAATAATATTTACAAATTGGGGAAAACATGGGTGTTACAATACCCTTTCCCTTAAAGGAACATCGCCCCCGATGTTCTACCTGCCTTTGTGGTTTTTATGTGATCTAAAAATGAAGAAGACTTGTATTCTTGAAATAATTTGCAAGTTAAATTTTATGTGTTAAAATGCAAATGGATCAACTTTGCAACACAACTTTAATAGAATTTACTCATTCAAGATGCATATAAATAGCAGCAATAAAAGTGAACAGAAAACACATAACACAACAAATGATAAAGGAGTTCACCCCTCTCTTGGGCTACATCTCCTGGTCCAGCTTCCAATGGATCATTTGTATTATTTTCTCAAAGTGCTCAAAAATGTGCTTTACAATGCTCAAAATTCAAAATAGACTGCTCCAATGGCTTTAGAATGTCCCAAAACCCCTAGCTGGGCTTTTTCAGCACCTCGTTTGGCCAAAAATTGAAGAAGATAGGCTTCCTGGAAGTCCCCCTTCAAACTTGTTGTCTTTGCGTCTACAAATCGCACCCTTCTTGGCTCAACCTAGCCCACACGCATATTTAAGTGTAAAAACTTAGCACCGGACGCAACCGCACGAACCATGCAAACTGTAGGACGGTTACGGGCGCACCTAGCCCCTAACCATCAAGGGCAAGGTCGTATGACCCATATGACCACGTGCAAGTGAAAACATAGGCCCCTGTTTCCACAAGCCAATGGTTAAAGGACAAGTGGTGGTTCGTTTGTATAACCATTGAAACCAAATCAAAACGCAATCATGCGCGTGCCAAACGGTATAGCAATGGGTCATATGTTAACGCAATATGCGACCAAGGGCTGGGGCTAAGCCCCAGCCTGGTCGCGCCCCAACTATCCACATATGCAAACATATATAAATATATTGCCATATATATAACAAGGACCAACCAGTGGCGCGCTGGTTGGCGGCCCTTCCCAAGTCTCTCCCCCCTGCCCGGAGGTCGCGGGGTCGACTCCGACCAACAGCATAATTTTAAACCAATGTATATATGACACGTGGCGGCCATTGACTGGGCCATGTGTCGCCATCCCGTTCACTGCAAACATGCCATGTCACATGCCAACTATCCACACAACTATCTGCCATGTGTCATACAGACTGCCACGTCAGCATCCATACAGACTGTACGAACTGTACATTTTTTTGCCTATTTGTCATTTTGAACATAACGCGATATCTCTCGCTCCCGACGTCCGTTTGAACCCAAATGAGTTGCATTGGATTCGTAACAACGAGGCCTACGCTCTCTTTCGATTTGAAGCAATTCTGAGCACTTTGAATTTTTGAGCAAAATTTGATCCCCTGGATCATATGGTCTATTGGAGCCCCAATCCTAGTCCTCTGGACAAACGCATTTTAATTTCAAATCTTTGTAACAGACTTCATACTTCTTAGAAGTCCCAAGAGAACTAATTCGAGATCAGTTTTGACAGTGTTTTATAACTCTGAATATTGATTATAAAATATTTGAGATTGATCTATCATTTTCTTTATTTGAGCTCCACATGTGTTTACTCTATTAAAGTTATCTTATGTGTGTGGATCATTTTCTTTTATTTTTATGTGATCATAAATCTTTTTTAACTATGATGGATGTGAGGAAATTTTGCTTATCTTTTTCAAATATGTGATGTGTGAGGTTCCTAGTCATCTCTCATGAATTCTCTTTAAAAATAAAACTTTTTATTTTCTGTAACATTTATATTTCTTTGAATATCACGTTGGACTTTCTCAAAGTCCTATATTATTTTGAAAATCTAGAATTCCAAGAGTATCATAAAACAAAGAGGAATACCACCTCTATAAAAACACAGGGGAATTTGTATCCCCATGAGGTTGCCGTTTCGGTCCTGACGGATTCAAGCATCAATAGGCCATAGGAATCACATATAACAATTTAATCAAACATATGAAATCAAAATATATATAAACCATTCAAACCAAAGTTCATAACTTCAAATAAATCAAAAGTTTTGAATGATAGGATGTATACTCAACTTTTGAAATGATAGGATCAAAGGGTTCATAGTGATGATTTAAATAATATAACCAATTAATCAAACCATAATATTTGAATACATGAAAACAATTCTACTATTATTCAACACTTTTGAGTCATGGTAAATATTATAATCACTAGGTCTAATGTGAAATGAAACCATATCATCTAGAAGTTTATAATCAAGTTAGAAAATAAGAATCAATATGTAGTAGTAATAAATAATTTATTCTTGAATTCCATATTTGAAATAGGATAATAAAATATGAATCACGATGATAATGGTATTCAATAGAAATAGTCCTGAACAAACAAGACATGAATCCATATGCTAATTATTGGATGATATAGATAAATTCCTCGTAATCTTGCTTCGAATTTCATGTTCAAAGTCATGAAATTCAAAATGAATAATCAATATCGATATGAAGAATTTTCCTTAATTTCACTTTCAATAATTAGTGAATTCATAATAATGTCTAGTAGAAACCGAATCAATCACAACTAACCAATCAAATCAAAGAAAATCAAACAAAAATAAGAAAATGGACCCTAATTTTCATTGAACAAAATGGAGAAAATAAGGGGGTTGTTGTTTGCAACAACACAAGGGAGACAAGGGGTTGAACATGGGTCAATGCTCCCTAGGAAGCTAGCATGGAGCATTGAAAATGGTAATCAATGCTCTGTGGGCCACTATGGGGGAGCGTTGATGCCTGGAAGTGTTGGAAAAACACAAAAATCTTCCCAGACTCAATAGAGGTCAGGCCGATGACTCTATAAAATTCTCAATGAAGTAGAGGGAAGAGGAATGATTCAAAATAAATTATCAAACAATATCAAATCATAAAAAAGGCTCAATAAGGACTAGATGAACCAAGGGAAGACTAGTCAAAGTTCTTACCCAGTGGAGTCGCCAATTTCTGTTGTGAGAAATTTCAACCCGCGGACAGGTTGAACTCTCCTTCGAACAAATGATCATATAAGAAAGACTCAAAACAAGTGGTTTCTAATTTCTTTTTATATTTAACTCGTTAACCTATAGATAGAAAGAGGGAGACTTATATTTTTCCCGAAGTTTGTCCTCACTGCTTTTTCCTTTGACCTTGGTGCTCCAATTCCTTTCAGTGACCAAAGATATATGCAAAACAAGAAGCAAATCGTTCTATTTCTACTAGATCTTGTTAGGTTAGAACTAAATCTATCTATACCCGATTTAACTTAAGCATAGACACTATCATGAACAACATAGTGTAAGGGATAGGCCAAGTTTATATTAATGGAAAGCCAACAAAGAAAGCATCTACAAATCACCTTTGACATTGCAACAACTTCTCCAAGCAACTATTTTCCCCCTTCACCATGGAAATTCCCTCATTAAATATGGTTTAGAGGCTTAACCATCATGAGATCTTTTGGGAAATAGTTGAGGATTTTACTCCATGAGTTGGGATTTTTCTTCTTGAGGTTTCCTAGGATGGAGCCAAGTAGGGTGACTCAAATCCTTAACCCAAACAAACTTGAATCTCCTCGGATTTCTTCCCTTAGAAGGTGGGATAGTTACAACCTCCTTTGACCATATCAATGCTCCCTCAGAACTGAAAAATAGAGTGTTGGTAATTCTCCCTAATCATGTGAAGGGGAGCATTAGTAAGCATTCAAGTCTCCCTATACATGGGTAAGGGAGCGTTGACCTTCAAAAACCCTCTAATAATGGTCAAAATTCCAAGTAAAAGGCATGTTTTCGACTTTCAAATGATGGTTTCTTCCTCCAAAATGACTTAGGGATTATGACAAATGTTTTCCAATGGTGTCAATGGTGGCGACACTTAGAAAATTGCATGTGACACTTCGTAAGGTGCATACGACACTTGACAAAGTTCATGTAACACTTAATAAGGTGCATACGACACTTTACGACACATGCGACACTTAGGTGTAAATAGACGTGACAATTAAGTGTGACATTTTAGTGTGTAATAGAGGAGATGGTCTAGGAAAATGACCAGGGAATTTACAATGAGTAGGGTTTAAATAACCTCAAGAATATAGAATATTTGAAATCTAAGTTACTACTGGAAAAGGAATTGGATTGATGCATGAAGATTCGAGCCATCCTTCTTGAAGCTAGAGACCATAACACAAATTGTTCCAAAATTTTGCTAACGATAGGAAAAAAATTAAAACCACATGGGAGACAACCAAAACCAAAGGTAATAAGGTGAAAGGTTTTAGGGAGTTGGAATATCTAGGAATACAACATTTTAAGGGCATCTTTGAGGAACCCGTTGGTGCAAACATTGGTGAAATATTGAGGGTCATTTCATTATTTCCTAGTCTGGTAATTGACGAGTATAATGAGAGGATGTTTAGATCTATCACAAAGGATGAATTATTGTATGTATTGTCCAATTTTAAAAAGGAAAGAAGTCCAGGTCTGCATGGATGGATAATCAAATTATTTCTTGATTTATTTGAACTATTGGGAGAGGATCTACTTTGATTGGTTTAGGAATTCATAAGGTCAAGGAAGGTACCCATCAACATTAATGCAACTTTTATTTCACTGATCCCCAAGGTGGAACGCCATGGAACCTTTAAAGGATTCGAGTCATTTTCTTTGTGTAATTATCTCTGCAAGATAATCTATAAGGTGCTAGCAGTAAGACTTAAGCCATTACTGTCCAATTTCATTTCAGTAGAAACAAATTGAGTCCTTGGAGGGAAAGTAGATTCATGAAGCCATTGGTACAATGTAAGAAGGGATTCATTCTATAAATATTTCAAATGATCCAACTGTTGTTGTCAAACTTGATCTGTATAAGGCATATGAAAGGGTCTCCTCACACTATATGATAATATTGTTAATTCATATTGGTTTTTCTCTCTCTACAGTCAAGTGGATTATGGCATGTGTAACCTCTGTCTCCTTTGTAGTTTTAATTAATGGGGTCCTCTCTAGTATTTTTAGATCCTTTAGGGGGTTGAGACAAGGTTTTCCTCTACCCCCATACCTTTTTTTTCTTGTGGAAGAAGGTATTATCATAGCTTTGGATGATGCTAAAAGGAAGAGAACTGTGCAAGTCGGTATAAGGGTCGGTAGGCAAGAGAGACTCACCCATATTCTATTCATAGATGATGTTTTTTTTTTTTGGTTCATATCAAGAGCTCAATTCATATTGAGATATTCTCCTCTATAAAAAATCTATGGGAATGGAATTCAATGAGACTAAATATGTTCTTTATCCATATAATCTCAATGATGGACTTAATGCAATTGTTGCTATATATCTTCCCTTCCAAACTTTAGACATCAATGCAAGGGTAAATTATCTGGGTTTCTATCTAAAACCAAATAATTATGTGAAGAATGACTGGTATTGGTTGACTGGGAAGGTGGAAGAAAGAATTTCATAATGGTGCAATAGATGGTTGTCAAGAGGAGGTTGTTTAGTTATGGTAAAG
The DNA here is from genome assembly GCA_900067695.1 of Picea abies. Classification (NCBI taxonomy): domain Eukaryota; kingdom Viridiplantae; phylum Streptophyta; class Pinopsida; order Pinales; family Pinaceae; genus Picea; species Picea abies. Next base: position 5,451 of record CBVK0101698484.1, on the reverse strand, counting down.
TCTGTGTTGGAGGTTGTTCCTGTATATTAGCACACTTTGGCCCATATCCCAAAATGAATCATAGAAAATATTAGGAAGTACTATTTCAACTTCCTATGGGGTGGCAGTGAATATAAGTGTACCCACTGGGTAAATTGGAGAAATCTTTCAGCCCCACAGGAATTAGGAGGGCAGGTTCTAAAGGATATACATATGTTTGGAATATGATCACTAAAGAGAGTCTATGGAGAAGGATTTTAATTCAAAATTACATCTCTCTCAATACATTGATGGATTGGATTAGGAGGGAAAGGAAAATCATCCACAATGTTTCAAACCAATGGAAAGCTATGACATTGGATTTTCTTGTGAATATTAACTTCTTCCTAGCCTGGAAAGTTGGCAATGGGTCACAAGTCAGAGTGTATGTTGATTCTATAATCGATTGTGACATAAGTATCTTTCTTAATAGAATTTCTCAGAAAATCCACAGTAGTCATTTTAATTTGTCAATGTTTCAAATCACCAACTGGATTCAATTGGTGATCCGAAATGTTGACAAATTAAGATGATGACTGTGGATTTTCCTAGCAATTCTATTAACCACTCCCACAACATAAATATCAAATCAATATCTTTCTTTTCTAAATATTTGATTTACCATTTTCAAATGATTGGAAAGGTTTCATTAAATTCAATTCCAAATCTAGCAATCTCCATCTGATCACAAGGTTGGTTGAGTGCTACTCATTTAAATTTGACAGGTGAGTGGTATATTGATTAGAATAACTACATAGCCACTCTTCAGCTGGAACATATTAGACTTGGTCCACTTGAGGATGAACTTATTTGGGAGAGAAATATGGTTAGAGGTAGTTATTCGACTACACTAGGTTATGAGGCACTATTTGGTCCAGGGAAAAATGATGAAGCTTAGTGGTGGATGAAACTTTGGAAAGTTAAAGCTCCCCCAAAAGCCATTTTTTTATGTGGCTTTGTCTTAATAATAAGGTACTGACTTAGGAGAGTTTAAGGAAAATAAACAAGGGCGGGCCTGGTATTTGTCTTATGTGTAGGATTAGTTAGGAAACGATTGTAACATCCTGGTCTTGTGAGCACAAGTTATTGACTTATTCTTTGAGGACACATATGTGCAAGTGATCCAAGTTCAGTATATGGATGTCTATTCACTTATGGATTCTTGTGATTATGTTTATGGATTATGATGTTATGTTATTGAATATCTTTGTATTGACAGATGTTATTGACGAGTTTCCTCTGAGTGTACATGACACTTGACAGATTGAGGATGCCACTGACATCAATGGACCTCCTTGGACTCTGAATCGAGTCATGGAGTGGAATGCATTGGTTTGGGTATTTTTATTTATGCATATGTGACATATGATCGGGTATATCATGATGTTGTTTATGGATCACCGACAGTGTTTAGTTGATCGATGCAGGATGAATATTTCTTGCTAATCATACTCACATAAGGAGTAAAGGGGTCATGAACAAAAACCAGATATTGAAGGAGAGGTGTGGCAGCACCCTGTCATAGCCTACTAGCACTCCCGTCGTGGCTTGAATTGTAGGTTAACCATTACCTAGTTCGAGAGATCCGCGATGTCGTGAGGGCATACTGAGAAAGTTTCTCACGAAGATTCTAAGGGGCACGCAATAAGGCAGGGTCTTTATTCCTTAGAGACCCCAAGTCTCTCACAAGATAGCATGAATGGAGTATTGACTCCAAGGGTTGGACAACTAGCAAAACCAGTCAAAGGCGAGTGGCACCCTTGGAGCACGGAGTGCGTATTGAAGGGCACATTGTGGTATAAAAAAAATGAGTCAATGAATCTAGGTGGCCTAGAAAACTGGAGCAAATGTTAAACCTCAAAACCTTGAGCACCTGACGAATTAATTCATTGATTAATTAATTAACTAAGAATGAATTTTTTTAAGCATAATCCCTAAGGGTCTAGGTGTTTGCAAATAAAGTTTTAGCTAAGACTAAGTCTAAGTGAGTGAGAACACTAAAAACTAAAAATTTTGAATTAAATGAGGAGGGGATGAAATAAATAAAATTAAGAATAAATGAAAATAAAAATAAATCCTAAGGAATGATTATTACACTTGTGCAAGTAAATATTAAATTAGAATTTTAGTTGAGAATGGAATAAAGCATAAATGTGTAAGCATAGAAAGGTATCTAGTCTAGTCTAACTAAAGAACTTTATAAATTAAAGACAACTAAGTTTTAGAAAGGTGTCAGTCATTAAAAGGGAATAAAGGGACAACTAGGAGTAATTTTAGGAACACTTTTAGGATGGGTGAGGAAAGTTGACATTTAATTTAATTAAATTTCAGATTTATTAGTGCAACTAATTAGGGAACAAGTGACAAGTGTAAGGGGAAAATAATTCCTAATTAAATTATAAAAAAAAAAGAATTAAATGTGCAAATGACAAGTTGTCACTAAGAAAAACTCTATAAAGGAAGTGGTTGAGAGGAGGAATGGATCAGACGGGTTATTCGTAATGTTATGTTGCTGAAATCCTGACTAGTTTTTCTTGTGAGAGTCAAGATACCCAGCTCGAGAGAGAGAGTGGTGGATATATCTTGCGAGGCGAGCTGAGAGCTAAAGGATTCTGGGTGTGTTTGTGCGTGGCCCCTTTGCGGCTCGAGGAACTAAGGGGGACGAAGAGTACCCCTGGTATTGGCTGGGAGGTATCGGTGAAATCTTGATGGTTATCAAGCGGATGAGAAGATGAGACGCCAGTCTCCGAAGAACGTCTTCAAGATCCATCTTTGTTGGATACAGTAATTGATAATTTGTTATACTCTTGTTGATTTAGCGTTGTTAAATAAATTTAGCGTTGTTATTGCTGCATCATCTTCCGTGCTAAAATTATGAATACCAATGAATTGAAAAATGGAGGCAACGTTCGTCCAATCACCTTGATCCCGTTCATTGATAACCTTCTCAAATTTCCGAGGAAGACGATTGAGGAATCACTCCTTTCGAGTCTTTGAAATAGCAATGCACCCTAGGATTCAACTTGGGACAGGTCTGTTTTCAAGAATTTTCGTGTGTATTTTAGATGGAGCGTTCACAGGTCTGTTTTTTAAAACTTTTGTGGGTATTGAGTTAAGAGTGTTCAGAGGTCTGCGTTCATAGTTATTTCTTTGCGCTCCGACGATTATTTTATTGGCAAGATCTACCTCACTCTTGCTCAACGATTTTGTACACTATTTTCCCTGCAATTTGCACGCTTATTCCCCCTAATAAAACTCTGTGAATCTTATTTTACCCTCAACGCTTTTATACACCATTTTCCCTGCGATTTGCACGCTTTTTCCCAGTTATAAATCTCTATGAATTTTTGTTTTACCCTTGGTGAAATTACCTTTGTTTCTCTGCGTTTTGGTTGGAAAAACGTCCTGTGTGTCTGGGGAAAAACCTCCCATCGTATCCAAGGCAAACTCTGCGATTTTTATTGCTTTAAACAACACCCTGCGAGTTGAGAAAACTCCCATCGTGTCTTGGCAGACTCAACGATTCTTCCTTGCATTTTACAACGCCATGAGTATTGGGAAAACCTCCCATCGTTTCTATGGCAGCTTTGCATTTTACTCTCAACCTCTATGTTTTTGTTCTTCCGGGAGAATTGATTCACGAACCACTTCTACTTACCTTCGTTTTTATTTTTTTTAACCTTCGTTTTCGCCCATCTTGAGAAGCTCCTGGTAGTTCTCCTTGACCTCTCGGTGATTTCCACTAACTCTGCATCTATCCATAAACTGGACTGCGTGGTACCTTCCCTTCCCTACGTTTTGGCTGGTGTAGATGCCCTGCATGCTTGGAGGGAACACCTGGCGTTTTACTTGCTTACTCGACGTTTTTACAGGTGCTTTATTAAGCTGCGCCTATGATGCAACTTTTTTTGTGCTCTCATATTTGCGGTGTATATTTAACCACCTATACAAGTATGAAGACCCTTGTTGGACCTAGACTTTTAAAAATCAAAGAATCGGATGGCGTTGAGGTCGGATTTGATCAAGCCTAAATTTGTTCATTTAATTTTTAATGGAGTCGTGGGGGCTATACCTACAGGTTAACCCATCTTAATTATATCTTCCTTTTAGTCGTATCATGGATGAACTTGCAAATTGCATGGGTTTATCAATTTAGTTCATTGTCAGATCAATACAAAGTAATGATTCTCTTCCTGATCTCATCTCTGTAGCTTTCCTTTCTTTCTTTAAAAAAAATCCAAATTCCAACACTGGTAGCCATAGTACAAGCTCTTAACTCTTTTATGTGGACTGTCACTTTGTATGTTATGAACTCTAACCCAATAAACAAGAATTAAATTAATTATCTTCTACCCTTATTGTTCATTATAAATAGTTATCCCAAGGATTAATGGGAAGGATAACACTTCGTAGGTAACAACTTAGATATTACTTAGAATAAAAGAAGGAACTGATAACCAAGTAAATTCTCTACAATTAGGGTTAGGGAACTATGTCTGTGTACCCTCATATCTTTGTTGACTGACTAGGCTTCCCTAAACTTTCTAAATCAAAGATTCAACCCACATTGAAGTTGTATATAATCAAGCTTTGTTTGTTCTATATAATTTAGGAACTAGTTTCTCTTGTGCCATAAAATAACATTGATGTATGATTGTAGATAGATTTCTCGTGGCGCTTGATACAATGTTGAAGTGTGATAAATTAAGTATTTAATTTACTTGCACGCCTAGATTAATGTTAAAGGTGTGACCACTTAAGTATAGACCATTCGTGCACCATGAATAACGTTGATGTATGATGAAATGGGTAATAATTTACCCTTGCTTCCATTAAATGGATGTATGATTGATGATAAGATCGCTTTTGTTGCGCCATAAATAAATCGATAGTTTACTCTTGCGCAATGACTATTTAATGATTGATGAATGATTAATTTATTAGTTTACTCTTATGCAATGATTATTTAATTATTGATGATCGATTAAGTTATTAGTTTACTTGCACAATGATGTTAATATTAATGTAGGACTAGTTGATTAGTTAGACATCCTTGCGCCATGAAAATAAGGTCAAGAATACTCTTGCGTCATTTATTATGTTGACGTCTGATTGTTTAAAATTATTTACTCCTGCGTCATTTATTGTTGATGTGTAAATGACTTAGTAATTAGATTTAATGTGCCTTGGAATAATGTCGACATGTAAATGATTTAGTAATTAGTGTTGGATTACTAAGAGGGGGGGTGAATCAGTAATAGATCAATTTAATCATTTTTAACCATATAATCCAAGTGTTATATCAATGAAGCACTATCATCCAATAACTGCAGAGTAAATAAGAAATGAACAAATGAACAATCATACACATACACAATACACTAGTGTTTTACGTGGAAACCCAAATCGGGAGAAAACCACAGAATGTTTTTT